>APFE031744259.1:15116-125556 GCA_000404065.3 Pinus taeda | reverse complement strand
AAGAACACTCTCCCCCGCATGAAAATCCAACAATGGATGATGCTTTAAGTGATGTAATTGATAGAATTGGGAGGCTCAATCTTGATTCAGTCCCAACTCAATCAACAGAGCAGTCTGGACCATCTAAAAAAGGTCCCCCAAAGTGGGTGACAAAGACACTTGAAAGTGTTCATCTTGATGAAGTCGGAAAGACAGGAACCAGAAATTCAAACCGACAAAATGGAGGTGATGTAGATGACCCTAATTCACCTGTTGATATGGATGTTTCTTATGATTGTGAATTAAACTTGTCTACAGATTTTGAACCAACTTCCTTCAAAGAAGCTACTTCTCATGATGAATGGAAAGAAGTGATGCAAAAGGAGTATGATGCCCTCATAAAGAATGACACTTGGAAGTTGGTTGATCCTCCATTAGGAACCAAACCAATTGGCTGCAAGTGGGTTTACAAGAACAGGTATAAAGCTGATGACTCACTTGACAAGCACAAAGCTAGGCTTGTGGCAAAAGGTTTTACACAGAAGGAAGGGGTCGATTATGAGGAGACTTTTGCCCCCACAACAAAATGGGCTACCATCTGGACACTCTTTGCACTAGCAACTCAAAACGGTTGGAAAGTCCATCAAATGGATGTAAAAACTGCCTTCTTGAATGGAGATCTAAAAGAAAATGTTTTTATGTCCCAGCCTGAAGGATTTGCTGTGAAAGGACATGAACATAAAGTATGCAAACTTGTGAAGTCCTTGTATGGCCTCAAACAAGCACCACGAGCCTGGTATGAAAAGCTAACTGAGCATCTTCTGAAACTCACCTTCAATCATTTTGATCTTGATGATGCAACTTTATTTGTCAAGAAAGTTGGCAAAACAGTTGTATATCTTGTGGTATATGTAGATGATCTTTTAATGACAGGGAACAATGAAAGCTACATTTCATCCATAAAGAAGGAATTGGGGAAAAGTTTTGAAATGACTGATTTGGGCTATGTTCATTACTATCTTGGAATTGAAGTAACCCAACATCTAAAGTCCATATTTCTTTCTCAAAAGAAATACATTGGAGATCTGTTGAACAGGTTTGGCATGATAGAGTGCAATCCTCTCACTACTCCAATGGAACAAAACTTAAAGCTCACATCTATTGAAGGAAAAGAATTTGAGGATGCAACAAAGTATAGACAACTTGTAGCAAGTCTCAACTACCTAACTACAACTAGACCAGACATTTCGTTTGTTGTTGGAATCCTCTCTCGGTTTATGCAAAAGCCTTGTGAGGGACATTGGTTTGCTGCAAAAAGAGTTCTAAGGTACTTGAAGGGATCTCAAGACTTTGGAATCAAGTATACATAGGTGGACGACTTTAGTTTGATTGGATACTCTGATTCAAACTTCGATGGAGACAAAGAAACTGGGGTATCGACTTCGGGATATGCTATGAGTCTTGGATCAGGAGGTGTCTCTCGGAGATCACGCAAACAATCAATTCCAGCAGATTCCACATCAGAAGTAGAGTACGTGGCAGCAGCTGAAGCAACAAAAGAAATTGTGTGGCTCAGGAAAATTCTTGAAGATTTGCAGGTAAAACAAGTACAATCAACTCCACTCATGATTGACAATACCTCTGTAATAAAGTTGGCCAAGAACCCAAAGTTCCATGATCGAACGAAGCACATCAATACTAAATATCATCTAATTCGACATCATGCTGAGGCCAAAACAATCCATCTTCATCATTGTTCCACAAATGAGCAAATTGCAGACATCTTCACCAAAGCGTTTGGAAGGGAAAAGCTTGAATGATTCAGAATGATGTTTGGACTCACCAACATCCCCTCAGATTAAGGGGGTGAATGTTGACACCTAATCCTTGTGATTGGGTGAATTAATGTAAATAGATAAATAGGAAATATGAACAGTCATTAGGAGACAAACTGAACAGTCTTTCCCTCATGTATATAATGAAAACCTACCTGAAGGAATAAATCAGTCGAATCATTTTTGCCTTATGGAGTTACTCCCTGGTCTGACAACAAAACCAAATCTTATTATAAACCATAAAAAAAATAAAAAGTTTATTATTCCATTTAAACAAAATATACATAAAAAAATAAAAAGCTATTATTCCATTTAAACAAAATATACTTTTATATTATTTAGTATAATTTATTTAACTTAAATATTATAATATCTATCCATCTTAGATTAGTTTTAACTTGATTAGAATTTAGATTTCATATTTTTAATTTAATATATTAGCAAAAATAATTTTAAAATATAATAATGTTTAGTTATTTATTTAGAGCATTTTCTAATATTTTTTTATTTACATATTTTTATAATATATATTAAATTTATTTAGAAATATAAAATTTATAATTATTTGTTTATTTATATATATTATATATATAATATTATATTAATTATAATTCGTTATTAATAATATTAAGATATATTCTTTAACCCTTAAGACGATTAGGACAAAATTTAAAGTTGATTATTTACATTAAAAAAAATGTTGAATATTGGTATGTTTTGTATTTTTTCAAGTTAACTTTATATAATTATAGTTTGGGAGGTTGATTAGTATTGGTTTATAATTATACTTTTTCATTATAAAAATATTAATTTTTGGTTATAATATATTTAATTTTTGGTTACAATATATTTAATTATATCGTTTTTTAATTTTGATTTTTCTATTTTAGCAATTAGAGTTGTGAGAAATTTCGTGTATCAAAAATTTGAAATTGAAAAGAACTATTTTATAGATGTTTTTAAAAAGAATGGATATAGGAGATACTAAAGTATTAAGACTTTTCAAAATGCTAATAAATGGTTTAAAGAAAAATAACATGTGGATAATGTTTTGGTTAAGGTTCACTTTGTTTATATTCATGGACTTATTCCTAACATTGTTCATATTGTGAAAAAAAAAGAATGTTATGATCGCTTTTTAATCCATAAATATCATTTGAAGCTTCCTAAAATTTGTCAAAGATTCTTTGATCTTAAGAGTTTAAAGATGTTTATTCAATTCTTCGTTCTCACGGGATACTCTACATTAGTGAAACTGGACGCTCTATAAAGACAAGGATTCAAGAACATTCTGTAAAAATAAAACATAATAGTTCCAAAACTTCGACTTTCAATGAACATTCTAATATGACAAAACAACATATTTGCATTGAAAACACATGCATCCTTTCCAAAATTGAACACTACCACCATGAAAAAATTAGGGAAGCCATCGAAATAGGAAAACAACCCAGTAATCTTATTTGCATTGAAAATACATGCATCCTTTGAAAAATTGAACACTACCACCATGAAAAAATTAGGGAAGTCATCAATAGGAAAACAACCCAATAATCTTAGTCATGATAAAGGTTGGAAAATTAGAGAGAATCAAATTCCCACCTTAACCTTGAGGTATCCCTATAACTAACGACCCCCTTCCCTATCCTCTCTTATACATCTCCTTTACATCAACTCTTTAATAATTGTGGTCATAGAGACTTTTCCGCATAGCAATTTTTTTTTAATCTAGATAATCTATAACCGGTGAGAGTTATCTTGAACAAGCCCAGGATCAAATCCAACTTGCTGCCACTATAAACCTTGGCTAGGTGCAACAACCTGCAAACCACACACAATAGCAATTAACTTATGCCTCAACAAGAGCCGAGGCGTCTGCTCGGGGGTCGCTCACTCTTCTAGCCAAGACACAACAGGCCATATACTCAATGAGATTTGAACCTCCATCTCGTGGGTTTCACCCAATGAAGCTTACCGTTAATATTCATTTAATATATATTCATGTTGACTGAGTGGTTGAGGAGTAAGTGACCCTAGAGTGTAAATCCTCACCAGTGTTCAATTCCCCAAAATGACATGGTTAGCTTCTATTGATTAGGCTCAAGGAGTAGGTGACCCAAGAGAGTAAATCCTTATGTGATGTATCTCGAATAAATTATTTAATTATAATAAAGTAAGTTTGCTTACATTATCATGTGTTTTCTCTTTTATTTCTGAATGTATGAACATGTATTTTTTTTAGTTTGGGAGATCGATACTAGCTAGGCTCAGGAGTAAGTGACCCCAAAGAGTAAATCCTTATGTGATGAATTTCGAATAAATTATTTAATTATAATAAAGTAAGTTTACTTACATTATCATGTAATCTCTCTTTAATTTTTGAATGTATGCACATGTATTTTTTTAGTGTGGGAGATCGATACTAGCTACTTCTACAAAAAAACCCATGTCTAGGTGAATCTAATTATCTTTAATGTAAAATTACTCCCGAGGAGCGAGTATGTCAATTCTGGAACTCATGTGAAGAGAATAAGAGCAACTCCTCCCTACCACCCAAAATACACCCACATCACAGGTGAGTCTAATTATCTTTAATGTAAAATTACTCCGGAGGAGCGAGTATGTCAATTCTGGAACTCATGTGAAGAGAATAAGAGCAACTCCTCCCTACCACCCAAAATACACCCACATCACGTGTTATTGATTAATTATATTTTAAATTTATTATTTTCAATAATTAAAATTAAATATATTTTAAATTTTTTTATTTTCATATAATTAAAATATTTTGTTTGCTTTTCTACTTATTATTTATTACTGTATATGGTATATGTTCTTGTGGTACTGGTTAATTGTATTTGTTGTCTTTTTAGAAGAGTTGCTTATATAATCATGTGTGTTTTCTTAGTAATAATTCTCTGCATCATGTTTTGATGTAACTTGCTTCTTTGGATCATGTTTGAAGGTAGCTTCCTTCACAATCGCAGCTCCTAAAATCTGCATGACACTAACAGAGCCATGAGAAGTTTTTTCCTTCTCCTTTTCTTCTGCTTATACCAATGCCACAACCTTTTGTCTCAACAAGCAATTTTTTCCATGTGATCTCCGTCACAAAAATAGCACACTATTAGCTTCTTTCCTTTCGAATTTCCACATGTCTTCAGTATTTCTTCCTTGGAACACTTCTCCTTCCCTTTATCAGACGTCGTCTTCTTCTTGCCCTAATTTTTCCTCCTTCGTTACCCTCATGGTAGTCTAGAAGTCTGTAAGTCGATATAAATGCCTCTTCATTTTAGCTCGTGCCCAAGGTTGTAGTCCAACCACAAAGTTGAACACCTTGTCTTTCTTTGCCATATCCGAGAGCTTCAACATCAAGCTCGAATACTCACGAATATAGACCTGAATGCTTCCTGTCTGCTTAATGTACTGGACCTTCGCTCTTGTATCCCATGTCTCATCTTGTGGGGTAAAATGAGCTATCAATGCCTCTTTCATCATTTCCCATGTGATGACTTCAGCCACATTGCCAAGGGAAACATGTTCCACTCGTCTTATTCACCACATCTCTGCATCATTCGTCAAGAATGGCATGACAATCTTGATCTTCTATTATTTCAGAAGTGACTCAGTGACTCCCAAGCGATCTAGGTACTGTTCAATATCCCAAACAACATTCCAAAGTACTTTCGCATTCCTCGTGCAGTCGTAAAATTCTATCTCCTTTACCTTCACATGGATAGAGCTGCCAAATAACCTTCTTCAAAATTGAGACTTCATCCCTTATCTATGCGTGGTTCTTTTCTAACTTTCCAACTCTCTCAATCGCTTCATCTTTCACTACATAGACTTTGATGTCATGCCCAATTTGATCGACTTTAGCCTCTATATACTCAAATTGAACTCTGAAATTGAAGATTTTTGTAACCCCATCGATTTTGGAGGTTGCGTTAATTAGAAGCAATGGCTCCCATTCAACTTGAAAGACTCTAAGGGGATGGAAAAGAATATTACAAAAACATGTGCTATTCTTAAAATATCATATGTATTAAAATAGTGTGTACAAATTTGTAGGCCATTTTCCTATTCTACAAAAAGGCCAAAAATTGCATACATATCCGTTTATATAAGAATTGAGCTAAAGGGAAAAGATAATAATTCTATCACCACCTAACCTATACTCACACATCGTACTCACACCACAATAAATAGTATAGCACTATAACATACACTGCTATACTAATACTAAGTAGTCCATTATCTAAACCCATTTTGCAGTATCTTTCAGTCTAAAGGAAAAACCATGGAGTGTCTAGATGTTGGTGTAGCATCGGGAGGTTTAGAGCACATTTGTCAAATCTTCACATAAGTTTTCTTATGAAGAAAGTTAATACTCGGATGGCGTTTAATTTTTTCACCCCTGTTTTTTTCTGCCTCCCATTCTGCATTCGTTTGGGTTGCTCCAAGTGTTTCTGCCTACTTTTTGCACAGAATTTTCTTTCTCTACAGTCTGCTATTTTTTTGGTTACCGTCTTTTTTGGTTCTATGTTGCCAGGATTGGGTGCCATAGACCTGGTCACAATGCAATTTCCAAATTGTTATAAAAAGATTGATGAGCCACTTGAAAGAGCATCGATACACTTCTGGAGAAGTAAGATCTTCACTGTGAGAAGTACTTATATCCTTAAGCGTAGTCAGAGGGCGTAATGAATATATTAATTTGATTATGTGTAGTTTCATCACTCAAAAGAAGCATACCAAGAAATTGTTACCAACCGAAATGGAGAAGATATTGCATGAAATTGTTTATATTTGGTCTATGGTTAATCATGGGCCATTTAATTTATAAGATTGTCCAGATTTATCTTTTTATAACTTATTATAATGACAAGTTTTAGCTTCTGGAATATTGAAAAACAATGGTATCCACATTTATTTTCATGAGAATAACTAAACGTTTACATTCGCGCTGCAGAGTTGACAACTAACTTTGACATTTGACATCTGAATGCCGATTCAGAGCTCACCAGAGAACGACAAAGATTGTGCATTTCTCTGTGATCATACTCGATACATTTGAACAATTGTTATGTATGTCTTGAATGATTCGTCATGATGGCTGCATCTTGCAGTTCACCAGAAATATCTACGACTGCCCACTGCTGCTGCAGCATGTGGCTGGTAAAACCTCAACGAGTTGGACCAAAGGGTGATATAACTTGCAGTTCACTCTTCATTGTATCTCCTACATCGTTACATAACACCTCCAAGGTAGTTGCTCTATATTGTTCTGGAAACATCTCGGTCTATGATTGGCTCTAATGCAGCATCCTAGATCTGGAGAACTGGAAGAATGAGTATGGAAGTTCAAGTTCTATCACCGCTTCTCGCTACTCCAGAGGTTTATTTCTTAAGATTCTACCAGTAACATGCTGTGGGAGTGTGGCAACAATGTGGACATTTCCGTCCACATTGTGATTTACTACTAAAATCTATTTCTGCTGGAGTGCGAGAGATTTAAGACCTGCATAACAATTGTTCATTGTATTATTGGTATAGCTGATCGAGTATGACAACAAAGGTGTGGCCGATTTTTATTTTTCTCTGGTGAGCTGGATTTGCATTTGTATATGAGGGTTGGTTGTAAGCTCTGTGGCGCCAATGTGAAAGTTTTGGCTATTTTCATGGAAATAGATGTGGATATCACTACTTTGCGAGAACTCAGAGACTTGCGTGGCTTTGTTGAAACTTGAATGTCAATTATTCTTTTTATATAATAAAACTACTTTGCGAGAACTCAGAGACTTGCGTGGCTTTGTTGAAACTTGAATGTCAATTATTCTTTTTATATAATAAAATCTGATTGTGATGGACCACATATTTGTGTAAACTTATTTATTGAAATTATATTTTAATAATATTCTTTTTGTATTCATGAAATATTTAGGTTGCAGTAAAGTAAATTTGTGTTTATTGAAATTATATTGTAATAATATTTATTTTGTATTCATCAAACATTTTGGTTGGAGTAAAGTAAATTAAATTTGTGTTTATAATAGAGAAAATATTTTAATTAGTTTTAAGAGTTAGTTCAATTAGTTGATTTTTTATTGTTAAAGTATTTTGTTAATAAAAAATTATTTAATCAATTTTTTATGGTTAAATCTGCTTATTACTTGTGTTTATACGATTATTTTGTTATTCTATTTCTTTTTTTTTTCCACCTACACTATTAACTTCTCTTTATTGCACTTTTTTTTATTTATGCCTATAAAAACACATGGTTATAGACAATGGGAATCAAAGTCTAGTCAATGCATTTATCTTTCTTTGTTATCAATACAGATAAATTTTAAATACAGATCTAACATGAGCCGAGAGGGATCCAATTTCTGAGCCTCTGGGTACAATTAGGAATTTAATACTTATAAATAATATTCAATTTAAAGTTTTATTTTATTTTTAATAATAAGTATAAATTTTTCATTTATACTTCAAATTTTTATAAATTCTATTTGTTTCAGGGAAAATTGTAATTAATGACATTTTAAATAGTTATAAATTTTAATTTTTGTTTGGACACTTCACAAATATCACTGAAACAATATTATATTTTGAATTTTTTTGGTAAGACATTCCTAGGATTGGATAGATTACTTTTAAGAAAGAAAGAAAGAAAAAAAAGCTTAAATTCATTTGATTCGAGGAATAATAGTGTATGAAAGTAAAAATTTTCTAATAGTATTTAATTAATGTTGTTTATATTTATTAGTTCAAATATATGTAAAAAAAATAATTTAAAGATCGTGTTTATACTATTAAAACAAATTTTTGAAGAGATAATATTTTCATTTAAAGTTTACACAAATAGGTAAGAAATAATTATATGTAAAATTTTGTATTGTTTTTTATTTCTATATAAAAAAAATTAGGGATTTTGTTTCCTTCTCGCTTCATACATCAATCTATTTTCAATGTTATCTGTAATAGTTAAAGATCTACACATTTCCTCATTTTTCTAACACAACTCCATAGCTACTGACAACTGGGATCAATGTTTCTTTCTCGCTATCTGAATGGTTAGATTCATGGGAACACCTCTGACCACTGATAGCAAACACAATTAATGCTGAAAATAAGTCATGTCTTTGTCGGGTCTTTCTCCTCTTAAGAGGGATAATTTGCTGCAACTCAGGGCAGAACTGGATCTAGAGAGGATGAATTATCTAGTGGTGAGTTTTGATGCTAAAACCTTCTTTTTTCTAGCTTGTAGAGCTTTTTGAACTAGTTGATGGCTTTGGACTCTCCCACCCATGGGTGCTTTCTTTGACACCTAGGGACATAACGCCTCTTGAGGAGAAGGGCATGCATTGCAAAGGTGCCCAAGATGTTAGCGCCTTCTACATTTGAATCATGTATTCTCATAATCCAATGGCTGGATATAATCCTTGCCATCACACTTGAGGATGATTTTATCTAGTAACCCTTTATTGAGGTCCATTTCAACACAAATTCAGATGAAGATGATGAACCCATTTCCCAATCCGTCACTATCCACTTCGATGAATCAACTTATAGAATCTCCAATATCTTCAAGAATCTCTTGCTAGATCCATTGAAGGGGTAAATTCAGAAGTCTAACCCACACAGGAATAGGAATAGATTTCATAGTAAGAAGGTTAAACTCCGGGAACCATGGATGGATTGAAAGACCAACTCTGCACCAAAATAAAGGGCTCTTGTTAAAAACTTTCTGGTGATAGAATCAACTGAGGTCTCTTCTAACCCTATTAATTTCAGATCTCAAAAGCGCTAGAAACCTAGAAAACTTTCTGGTGATCTTCAAGATTTTTGAAGAAAACTAGAAAATAACCTTTCGAACGAAAAGGTAAGTCTATATCCATGGACTACTTCACGTGAAGCCACTCTCAAAGGGCTGATGACGAGGGCTAGAAGCCATTGAATTTGCATATGATTTCTCATTGTTTATGCTCTGCCACCCTTAGCTTGACAATGTCATGATCCACCTCTATTGTTAGAGACTCTAAAAAGTGTTCCACCACAAAAGCTTTTCCCAAAAGATCCTTCGGTATCTGGGAACTGGAGGCAAGATTCGAAGTGTCCTTGAAAGACATTAACTTTGATGTCAAGGAAGCCCCATTTCCCTACCCCTGTCCCCCTTTTAGCCCTGCTACAAGGGAGATTGAAGTGTCCTTGATGATGCCATAATCACGTAGAAGGAACTCCTCAAGTATTCTACCTGTGTGGAGAAGCCTCAAGAGAGCAATGGGAATTACTGTCTATACTCGGAGTTTGGCAGTGAGCACTACTATCGAGTATACTGCGGAAATCACGATACAGAGTGTCCTTTGGGAGAGAGGTTTGCAAAAATAGTGAAATGGGGTGGATCCAAAACTAAAGTTCCTTGATTCAACAGATCTTTCTGTGGGACAAGGCTCTAAAAGAACAATTCCAGATGCAGGAAGCGAGGGACAAAAGCAAGACTACCCTCCTCAACTTGTAGAGATCTTTTATCAAACAAATTGCGAACATCCAATATGTTGTGCAACCTTTCACGTTCATGCATTTCCACAAACACTTCGCAAGCACGCAGAACTCTTCCAGCGAGCTCTAGTGTTAGAGCATAACAGAGCGGAGCGGAAATCAAAAGACAAATACAGTATAAAAATCATACGCAAATGACACAGTGATTTAACGTGGTTCACCCAACCAATCTAGGCTACGTCCACCAAAAAGAGGCATCGACAATCTTATTAGTAATCAGGAGATTACAAATAATTATTTCCTCACACTCTCTACCTCTTCACAATATCTGTACGGGCATATATTTTTATAGCTAAGAGAATCCAACTGACTCATAAATCCTCTCACAACAAATATAGGATGCATTAACTCTTTCCCAACAAAATAGAGCTAATATAGCAACAAATCCTATTGTTGTCACCTACATGAGATTTTTGCCCAATTTATTAAAACTGAAAATCTCAACAATCTCCACCTTGACAACAATTAGCCTGATACCCTGTTTCTTTATTATTTTTATCTTTTCTGCAAGCCAAGAGAAGCAAAACACCAACGTAGCTTCTCTAACAAAACTAGTTTCATGAACATGTCTGCACAGTTCTCCTTTGTATGCACCTTTTCAAGAGAGATTCCCCTGTCAGCGATAACCTGTCTTACAAAATGGTACTTGATTGGTATATGCTTTGATTTACTATGATAGGCTAGATTCTTAAACAAATTTATTGCACTTTTACTATCACAAAATAATTTGATGTTGTCCTGCAACCTACCAAACTCACCAAATAAACCTTTCAACCAAATCGCTTCTTTGCAAGCATTAGAAGCAGCAATGTATTCTGCTTCAGTAGTGGATAAAGCAACAACGTTCTGTAGCTTTGACATCCAGCTAATAGCTCCACCTGCGAGAGTAAAGACATACCCTGATGTTGACCTTTTCTTATCCAAATCACCTGCAAAATCAGAATCAACATATCCACAAACAAATTCACTACTCTTATTATAAGTAATACAATAATCACTTGTGCCTCTCAAATACCAAAGCACCCATTTCACTGCTGACTAGTGTTCTTTACCTAGATTTTCCATATACTTGCTGACAACCCCAATTGCATGTGAAATATCTGGTTGAGTACAAACCATTGCATACATCAAACAACCTACTACATTGGCATGCAGAATTCGAGACATATATTCCTTTTCTTCATCTGCATTACGACATAAACTAGAAGAAAGCTTAAAATGGGAAGCTAAAGGGACTGACACAAGCTTCACATTGTTCATACCAAACTTTAAGAGTATTTTCTCAATATACTTTTGTTGTGATAGACACAGCTTACCATTGCTCCTGTCTCTGAAAATCTCCATGCCCAAAATCTGTCTTGCTGCTCCTAGATCTTTCATATCAAATTTCCTTGCCATTTGAACCTTTAACCTGTTGATTTCCTCTATGCTTTTGCTTGCTAAAAGCATATCGTCAACATACAACACTAAGATAATGAATATTCCATTACTTAATTGCTTAAAGTAAACACAATGATCATATTCACTTCTTACATATTTCTGACTCAACATGAAAGAATCAAACTTCTTGTACCATTGCCGAGGCGACTACTTTAGGCCATACAATGACTTCTTGAGCCTGCAGACAAATTTCTTATCGCGATGTTGAACAAACCCTTCCAGTTGTTCCATGTAAATTTCTTCATCTAAGTTTCCATGTAAAAATGCAGTCTTAACATCTAGTTGCTGCAATTCTAAATTAAGCAAAGCGACTAATGCAAACACAATTCTAATTGAAACTATTTTAACAACTAGTGAAAAAATCTCATGAAAGTCAATGCCTGCTTTCTGAGAAAACCCTTTTGCGACCAGCCTCACTTTTTACCTGTCCTCTATATCATTCACACCCCGTTTCAGCTTGAAAACCCATTTACATCCCACATGTTTCCTGTCCTTCGGAAGTTCAACCAAATCACATGTGCCATTCTTACCTAAGGCCATCATTTCGTCCTTCATAGCTGCTTTCCACTTGTCACTTTTTGAACCTTCTACAACTTCCTCATAGCACAGAGGTTCATCGTCATTAGCAGTAAATGCAATTGAAGTAACATAATCATCATACCTTTTCGAAGGGCGTTTGATTCTTGTAGACCTCCTTAAGGATGTTTCTGGTGCTTCCTCGATTGGCTGACTACCATCTGTAGGAACTTCTTCATGATCAGCATCTGAGACCTGTTCATGATCTACATCTGAACCTTGTTCATGATCTAATTCTAAAACCTGTTCATGACTAGTATCTGAACTATGGTCATCATGACTATCATTAGAAGTGCTTTCAAACTGAATGTGTTGAAAGTCAGATACATCATCCTGTTTCAATCTATTATCTACATCTAACTATACAAGAGAGGATTCATTAAACTTTACATCTCTGTTGATGATGATTTTGCGGGTAGTAGGATCCCACAATCTATATCCCTTTGTTCCATCACCATATCCAACAAAGATATACCTTTTTGACTTTGGATCTAATCTAGTTCGTTGATGTTTAGGCACTAGAACATATGCATCACAACCAAACACTCTGAGTTTAGAATAATCACAAGGGTGACCTTTCCATACCTCTTGTGGAATCTTGCAACCTATCGCCGTTGATGGTGATTGATTTATCACATAACAAGCTGTATCCACCACTTCTTTCCATAATTCCTTCTGCAAACCAGTGTTACTCAACATACTCCTTGCTCTCTCTAAAAGATTCCTATTCATGCGTTCAGCAACTCCATTTTGCTAAGGATTATAAACAATGGTCTTATGTCTCTCGATCCCTGCATCCTTGCAATAATTTTCAAACTCCTTGGAAGTAAACTCACCACCATTATCAGTTCTTAAACATTTTATAGTTCTACCAGTGATGTTTTCTACCAATTCTCTAAACTGCTTGAAAACTGAAAAAACATCAAACTTTCTTTTCAACATGTAGACCCACACTTTCCTAGAAAATCATCAATAAACGATACAAAATATGAAGAGCCACCATATGAGGTTGTAGGAGATAGACCCCAAACATCTGAATGGATATAATCAGGTATTCCTTTACTAGTATGTTTGCCTGTTTTAAACTTTTTCTTACTTTTTTTTCCAAACAAACAATGTTTACAGAAATCTAACTTTCCAGACTTTAGATTAGGAAGTAACTTGTGATCAGCCAAAATCTTTAACCCTCTTTCGCTCATATGGCCCAACCTTTGATGCCATAAGCAAATAGAACTACTGTCATGTTCAGACACCGTACACACATGATCTGACCATGTTCTTCCTTCTAACTGAAATAGATTTCCTACCTTCTTAGCTTTCATTACTAGTAGAATACCTTTGTAAATTTTCATTACTCCACCTTGAATTACAGTTTTATATCCATTTGTGTCAAGTGCTCCTAGTGAAATTAGATTTTTCCTTAATTCTGGTACATGTCTTACATCAGTTAACATTTTGGTTGTCCCATCAAACATTTGCAGCTGTATACTCCCAATTTCCACAATATTACATGTGACATCATTACCCATGTACACGACTCCATCATTAATTTATTTATACGTGTTAAACCATTCTCTATGAATACACATGTGGTTTGATGCACCGGAATCTAACAACCAATGTTGATCATGATTTGACAAATTAACTGATAAAAATTCATCACTAATACCTGAACCAGATGCCGAACCTGTATCTGTTGTGTTTGCTTCCTTCTTCTCTGTCGAAGAATCTTCTTTAGAATTTTGTTGTCGCTTCCAGCAATCCTTCTTCAAATTCCTCGATTTGCCACAAAACCAACACTTTACCTTACTCTTGTTCCCTTTCGACTTTGAACGTGAGTCGCTTTGCCTACTGAAGCATCTTTCTTTAGAACGACCTCTGACCATCATTGCTTCTGATGTAGAGGTTTCTAAATTCGTCCATATCCTTGTTTCTTCAGATAATAAAGATGCAACTACATCATCAAACTCAAGGGTTTCTGATGAACTAAGACTTATAGAAGTAACAATATGATCCCATGACTCGGGCAATGAGCATAATAAAGTAATAGCTTTATCTTCTGATGGAAATTTTACTTCTATACTTTCTAATTGCACTAGGAGAGTATTAAAAGAATTCAAATGATCAGTAATCGATGTACCTTCCTTCATTTGCAAACTGTACAACTGTCACTTCAGGAGAATCCTATTGGTTAAGGATTTGGTCATGTATAGCTTCTCAAGCTTCATCCACAAACCAGCAGCTATTTTCTCCAACACGATATTAAACAAAACATCATCTGCCAAACACAGCCGAATAGCACTCATTGCTCTTTCATCCATCTCATCCCACTCATCATCTGTTATGTTGTATGGCTGTTTGGATTTTCCCATCAATGCCTTTGCCACGCCTTGTTGCTCAAGCAGATCGTACATCTTCACCTTCCAAATCTCGAAGTTGTTCTTGCCACTGAACTTCTCGATCTCAAAATGAGCACTCTGAGTTTTCGCCATATTGTATCAACCAAAAAACAATCTCCAATTCCAAATTGTTAATCAATCAAATTAATATCTAACAACAAAATGCCTTCGTCTTCTATTGTACTTCCTTTACATTATCAAAAAATCGCTCTGTTGTACAAAACTGCAGATTACACAAAAAGTAAATAATCAAAAAATTGCAGTTTTACCAACACAGTCCTCGGTTGGCACGCCGAAATGGACTTGGCGCTACCTGAACAACAAACAATCCGCTCCGGAAGCAAAATCGCTTTAAGTACCGAAATTGGCACGACTATTCCTGTTAGATTCGTGGCAATCGGGATAGTGGCGCCCTGGCATGACTAATAAAGTCGGATCTGCGCCAACTGGCATGCCTATTCCGCGATAAACCGCGCCAATCCGTTCACTGAAATATATTGGCGCGACTGTTTCGCCCAAAACCACGCCAATCGCCAAATCTCGGAAAAATTCCTCTCTGCCGCTCTGTCGCACGCACGCACTCGCTCCTCAATACCCTTTGATACCAATTGTTAGAGCATAACAGTGCGCAGTGGAAATCAAAAGACAAATACAGTATAAAAATCATATACAAATGACACAATGATTTAACGTGGTTCACCCAACCAATCTGGGCTACGTCCACCAAACAGAGGCATTGACAATCTTATTATTAATCAAGAGATTACAAATAATTATTTCCTCACACTCTCTACCTCTTCACAATATCTGTACGGGCATAAATTTTTATAGCTAAGAGAATCCAACTGACTCATAAATCCTCTCACAACAAATATAGGATGCATTAACTCTTTCCCAACAAAATAGAGCTAATATAGCAACAAATCCTATTATTGTCACCTACATGAGATTTTTGCCCAATTTATTAAAACTAAAAATCTCAACATCTAGAGCCCCTCGTGTACAAAGTTGAGACAAGCCTAAGCAATCAACAACAGGGTATCCTTGAGCTTCATCCTGTGCCAACACCACCAATTGGGAGAGAATGTAGAGCTCACCTGTTCTCAGCCCAACACCCAAAACCATTATCATAATGACGAAGACTTCAGATGGGGTTAAGAAGGGCTTGTTGGAAAATGTTGTGGAGGCATATACGCATACACACCGCATCCATCAAAACTAAATCACAAATGACAACTCAATTTTTCTGGCCGAGTTATTAGTTTGCAAACAGGGTTCTGTAAAGAGGCGACAATCCCCCCTTTCACATCGCTGAATGATCTCTCTGTAAAAACCTAAATTATTGATCAGAACACTAACCCCGTGGCACTGAAATTAGAGGGAAACACACAGAAAGCCAGTCTCTCGCCTGCATCATTCTGCATCTCCAAATCTTTCATGAAAAATTATGCATACAGGTACTGAGATTGTTTTGTGATTTGTTTGGGATAGAATGGAATATTCTTAGTATGCACGTATAAGTTTGGCAACATAGCTCTCAGATTGGGAGCATCGAAATTATGGTATATTGGCATCTAAATTTCAATTTCTTTTGTTTGGGACAGAGTGAAATATTCATAGTTTTGTATGGATGACTTGTTCCTATTTTGTGATGTTAAGTGGTTAGGTTTAAGATTGACTGACCTTCAACTTGTACCAGAAAATGCACATCTTAAATTCAAGACACAAGATCATTAATTGCCCAAAGCTTGCTTTCTTCAAAGATGCTACAGGTATGTGGAAAGCATGCTCTTAGGTATAAAACTAAACAATCTTTCAAGGAAAGCACTTCACTTACCTAATTAGATGCTATACTCTCATGGGAAAAAATCAACCCACCTATATTTAGAATTATTCTAAAGGATTATTAGATAACAAATAGTTCAATAGGGTGGTGTTAAAACAATAATGCACATCTTAAATTCAAACCACAAAATCATTAATTGGTCCAAAGCTTGCTTTCTTCAAAGATGTTGCAAGTATGTGGCAAGCATGCTCTTAGGTATGAAACTCTAAACAATATTTCAAGGAAAACACTTGACTTACCTAATTAGATGATATACTCTTATGGGAAAAAAATCAACCCACCTATATTGAAATTCAAAAATATTATTACATAACAAATAGTTCAATAGGATGGTGTTAGAACAATAATGAAATTATTATGGGAATAAGGATGCTGATCTTAGTTGAGAAAAGCAATTTTGGACGGAGCTTAGCATATCTGTTATTAATTCAGAAACAAATAACACAACCCACACACACGTATGAGTGTCATGCCATTACAATCCATCTTTTAAGCTTTCAAAGTATTTATTTCATGTTTTCTCTTCACTATCCTAAGGTCCCCATGGTGTGGTCAAATGATTACATGTGGAGGTTTGGTCCCACAAGTCTTGGGGTTTGATCTTGGGAAGGAATATGCATACCTAAGAGCTGCTCCAGGTGTGATTTCTCCAGTTGAAAAAAAAAATAACATACCTATTGCACAGGAAAAATTGGCTTGGAATGTTCATGATAATTAAACCATGTCGTTTAAGTGAATACAATGTATCGTAAATGGATTATATATAGTTTGAATATGCATGCAAACATCCAAGTCTAGCACCATAAATAATAGTAGCACTAGTAGCAACATATCTAATTCTATTAGTTTACCTAGTTGGTTCAGTTGATAAGTTATTAGTTTCACAACATAGGTGGTAAAAGTACTAGTTTAAACAACATAAGAAACACCAAAAGAACCAATAGTTTAAGAACTTGGAAAAACAATCCCTCCACTAATGTTGTTGTTGTTTAAGCCTTTGATCTAGCAAATTATGCAGGATATCCACTGGATTGTGTAGTTGGTTGTTTAAGAAAGTGACTAAGCAATATATCCAACCAGAAAGCTAGTTGTTGTTCCAGAACTAATACCAGTTTATTAACCACCAACAACAATAGCATCAATAGTTGCATTGGAAGATTGCAAATAACCCATAAGCAACATATCCAGTTTCATACCTTACAATAGTATATCTATGAGAAGTGGCATAGGTAACTAAGTCAGAACCTAGAGAAAAGTAACTAACTAATGGAGCAGGAGCATCAATTTAAGCACCTGTAATTTAGCTTGACCTAGTTCCTTACACAACAACATAAGTAGCATATTATGTTGGACTAGAATATGATGATTATGAAGTTCTTCGAGTTTAGACTTGAAGAAGATTATTTGCAGGTTTGTTAGGGGTAAGGAAGTATTATAGTGTGTGAAGGTTTCCTTGCATAATAGCTAATGGTGACAGACTGGCATGACGGTCATGAAGCCAAGAAGAGAATACAAAACTAATTCCCCATTATGGAGTCAAGCAACCCTATTTTCTCAAAGGATTTGTTTTATTCGTGGGTGAAGTTTCCAAATAAAAATGAGCATACGAAGGGGTATTTGGAGTAGGCACAAATTTTATATTATTATATATACAACCTCACTATTTTGTTAGAGTTTAACCCCAAGTCCCATCAAGGACATATACATCGCCCAGCTGTCATTCTGAGGGAAGGTAAGTACACATGGTAACTATGTGGAGTTTCGGTGTAACCCATAAAAAAATCCAAACTCTGTTGCCGACTCGAGATTGTTCCTCGAATCTTTGGAGACATGACAGTGAAATGAGGCTCCAAAATTCCTGAAGTGGGACACATCCAGATTTCTCCCCAAAAAAGCCTCCTCGAGTGTAATCATACAAAGAATTCAATGAGGACTTCGGTTCTAAAAGTAGATTGTTGTCTTACATGCCTCTGCCAACAAATGCAGTGGTAGGCCTTGGTCATGTAGCATAGTTATCAAAACTCCCACAATGATTTGGCTCTTTCTCTTAGCTACCCCATTCTGCTATGGGTTGTGGGTTGTTGCTATCTCTCTTAGAATGCATTCTTTCACTCATAAATCCTTGAAGTCATTAGAAACATACTCACCTCCATTTTCGTTCCCGAGAGCCTTCACCTTCTTTCAAGTCTCTTTCTCAACTAGTTCCTTGAATTCTACAAAATTTGAGAATGTCTCATCCTTCTTCTGCATGAACAAGATACAATACTTCCTTGAGAACTCATTAATAAAAATATCAAAACATTTGTGTTTGGAAGTGGAGGCTATTAAGAAACATCTTAGAAAATTAGAGTGGAATATTTCCAAGACTACATGTGCTTTGTTGTCTCGCTCGTGGAATGTGGATTTCACATACTTTCCCAAGGTACAACCTTTGTAGACTTCTTGCTGCTCAAGTTCTCATTTAGGGAGGCCATTGGTTATTTGGTGCATAATTTTTAGGGCTCCATGATGAAAATGGCCCAATCTCTTATGCTAAAGTTTATCGACATCATGACTATGCACTTTCTCTGCCTTACTGGTTTATGTAACACAATATTCCACATCCAACTTCTACATGTTCTTCACCTAAACCTGATTTGCTTCACTTTTCTAGTGTCTATGTGTCTCACAAATTATTTCCCTTTGCTGAAGATCCCATCATAAGGTCACGGTCTTCCAAAACTTCTACATAGTTGAGATTATTCTTTAGGCTTGGAACAAACATGACATCTTTGAGGCAAGCCTGAATCCCTATAAAAGGTTTATGTATTAATCCTAGTAGCAATGTACCTTCCATCATCCCTAAGCTTAATATGCATCTAGATATATTTCTCCTCCAGGTCACTAAAAAACTCTCAACACTCCGTCATGTGGAATGAGGCACCAAATTCCAAGTACCACAAACTTCCCAATACAGTGCTAGCCATACATGTGATAAGGGTGAAGTCTAACTCAAACTATGAAGCCAATTCCTTACCTTCTCCTCCTTTTGAGTTCTTCTTGCCAAAATTTTTGTGTGGACACTTTGTAGCGTAGTTCTTGAATTCATGACATTTGAAGCATTTTATTTTGGACAAGTCTTTCTTCTTGCCCCCTTGGTTGGATTCTCATTTGGTTTTAGATTTCTTCCCTTTTCCCTTCTTTCCCTTTCCAACCAATGCAAAATTTCTTCATCCTCGCCCTTGGATGAAGTTTCATCTCTGGTGTTTCATCTGATCTCTTTTTGTACCAAATTAGACCACAAGCATTCCCAATACGATAGTTTATCCCTTCCATTCACCAAGCCTTGGGAGCTATGCCAAATTTTGGGAAGGCCTAGAACAATGAGGCTCACTAGGTCATCTTCAGAAACATTCACACCAACCCCTCCAAGCTCATCACAAAATTGGGTAAATTTGTTGAGATACTGCGGAATAGTGTCATTCTTTAAGATCTTGATATTTGAAAGTTTTTTTTTGAGGGCTAGTTTCCTATGGTCGCAGCTATGCTGGAATAGATTTTTGAGTGCCTGCCACATTGCAAAAGCCGTTTCCAGGGAAACTTTTAAAAACCACAAGGGAATTTATATGTATAATAAATGGGTGAATCCCCATGATACATAGGAAAAGTGGGAGGTAATTTTATCAATAATATAATATGTATATATAATTGTTTTTGGTGAATCTCTCACCAAATTATATTATCTTGTAAATTCATGGAGAATCTTTCATTGAATTATAAAATTGTAAGATCTTCGAAAATGTTTCACTAAATAATAAAACATTGTGAATTCTTGGCGAATGTTTTGTTTAAGTATGAAATCGTATATGATAATAGGAAAACATATTCATTAAACTGTAATATACTAACATACATGTTTGTAAAAAAGAAACATAATTTTCTCTTCCTACAAACAATGTTGCAAGTTTCAGTAGTCGTGTTTGTCAAGGTTCTTAATGTACACTCTTTCATATCCTTCTATTAGTTTTAATAATATTCCACAACAAATTTCTTGTAGGTGTTGATCTTGACCACCAGTTCTGTCAAGGTAGGAGAGATTAATCTTTTCTCTACCACTCTTGTTAGGCTACCATTTCTGTCAAGCTATCAAATTTCTTTCTTATTCCATAGACTCCAATTGCGAGATAAAAAAAAAACACATCAAGTTTGCTTATCGCAACACGCGAACAAGTAGCAAGCCCCAACTATATAATATAAGAAACTAGTAGGTATCCCAAAGGCCTCAAGGGGATCTAATGGAAAGAACTGACCGTTATCAGAAGTCTTACAATCTATATATAAATATATATAAATGTAGATTTATTATTGTTTTAATTGGAAATCTTCAATTAAATAATAAAATTTAATTATGTCTCTCCCAATCTAAATTGCTTATTAACATAATTCAATACCTTTATACGTCTTGCATTTTTTAACAACGTTGTAACATGTGGACTAATTTCCTTTTTTGGTGCACAATCTCTACCTTCTAGGATAATATGGTGCAGTGGCCCAACCCATATAGATCATTGATCATTAAGACAAACTAAGAATCACAGAGAAGATGAAAGGTTGTACAAACCAACATATTTTTCAAACAACTAATCCAACATCAATATCTTAACTTTTTCATGAAGATACCATATTGAGAACGTTTGAAAAATGGTGGGAAATCTGGGCATTGACTATCTCTCTTCTGGGAGGATGATGCAAAAAGAGTGATAAGATTTCACTATTTTGAATTATTTTTTGTTAAACCAGAAAAACCAATATTAATGGAGATATTGGTATTTTTTACTAAATTTTGTGAAGTGACTAAATGTAGCTTTAACCATTCACCTTAAGACGTTTTTTACAATATAATTTCCTAAGTCTATTAATATCTTCATTATCATAAAACCAACCTATATCCATCTTAACTCCACATCTACCACTCTTAGAGGGATGAAATCTATTTATCCCTCTCAGTACTTGGTAGACCCGGAATTAAGATGGATCTAACCTGATAGAATTTCCCCTTTAAATAGTCTATGCTCACATGAATACCATGGGTCAATACCATGGGTTATCATAAACCTGGAGCTTAAAAACTACTATTACTAATTTATAAAAAGTAATAAAATTAATAATTGACTTTTATTTTTATTTTTTATTTTAACCTAGTTAAAATGTTTAAGTGACATTAAATTACAAAATCCATTTTTATTCTTGATCTACCAAGCCCCAAGAGGGATCAAATATTTTTTCACTCTATGCTAGTTTGCATAGCACGATATTTGATCCCTCTCGGGACTTAGTAGATCCAGAGTAAATATGGATCTATGTTGGTTTAATTCTCCCCTTTAAATAGGCTACATTCCACGTGAATATCATGGGTCAATACCATGTGCCATCTTTATTTTTATTAATACTATTATTAGGGTTAGTAATGTTTTTTTGCATGGTATTAATAATAATTTGGCCCATGGTATTTGGCCCATAATATTTTGCCCATAGGCTTCACCTAAATATAATGCATTTTTTGAGTGTCCTTAAATATAAGGTGACTTATGGAGTAAATATAAAAAAATGTTTTATTTATTTACCATGCCTCTCATTTATTTATATTTTTATTAATTTACCATACCTCTTTTATAAATATGGTAATTGGCCCATAGGATTCACTTAAATAAAACCTCTTTTTTGAGCATTTTAAATAGAAAGAGGGTTATGGGCTAAATATAAAAAGAGGTTTTATTTATTTACCATACCTCTAGTTTATTTTTATTTTTATTTATTTACACCCTTGCGTGTTCATAAATAGAAGGTGACTTATGGAGTAAATATAAAAAAATGTTTTATTTATTTACCATACCTCTCGTTTATTTATATTTTATTAATTTACCATACTTCTTTTATAAATATGGTATTTGGCCCATGGGATTCACTTAAATAAAACCTCTTTTTTGAGCCTTCTTAAATACAAAGAGGGTTGTGGACTAAATATAAAAAGAGATTTTATTTATTTATCATACCTCTAGTTTATTTATATTTTTATTTATTTACCAGAACTTTGGAGTAAGTACAAAAATAGGTTTTTATTTATTTGCCATACCTCCACTTTATTTTTATTTTTATTTATTAGGACCAAATACAACCTCCCATACTAGAAAATGAGCGATTGCAAATGAATTTAACAATGCAAAGCAAAAAATCCGGCGATTGTAATGGAATATAACCTCCCAAACTAGGCGAATCGGATCAAATGAGTATTTTCATAGTTTATCCGACCCGTTTTTTGGGCTAAAATGAAAAAATAAATAATTTTTAAATAAAAGTTGAGCTAAATATATGAAATGGGTGTTTTGTAAAAATTTTGTCCCTCTAAAATGAAAAACCCCTTAAATTTCGCCCTTGGGCTAAAATTCGCCCCTAAAATTTACCATGGCAGTTTCTTTCCCATGGATATTTGAGACAATGTAGTCTCACACTTCCTCCAAGATTATTCTCCTTGGGTTGGCTAGATATTTCTTCCATTAAGCTAGGTTCTCGACATCAGTTGAGGCTGGTTTTGTAATTTCTATCTTGACATAGTCTAGCAATTTGTTGTCATCAACTACTGCCTCCATGTGATCCTTCCATGCAATGAAATTTGACATGCCTTCCAAGGCATACTCTAATCTCACCTCATTTAAGGTAATCTTCCCAACTTTGAAGAGATCCTGCTATGTTGAAGCTAAAAATTCAAGCCTCCTAAGGCACAAATTCAAAATTCCCATTCTATTATGAATCCTGCTCTGATACCATGTCGAAATATCATGATAGAATTACCACTGCTCAAGAAATTTTAATCTAAATCAAGAGACCCAATTTTATTATATAATATGTGGAATTCAATTCAAAATCTAGAACAACAATCTTAGACTCGCAATAAGAAATAACACACATGCACAATATTTTTTCTAGGGGAACCCAACTGGGAAAAAAACCTCAAGCTTCTTTGCATTAATTAGATTAATAAAGATGTACTACAATTTATAGCTTACTCTAAGCTCAACCTGCAATTGAATATCCTATGTTTCAGCTCAATGAGAAGCTCTGACCCAGACTTAGTCAATATTTACCTATTCTTGAGCCCCTATTTCCTTGTGCAATTCTAAGAGAATTGGCCCCTATTTTTTAGGAAGTTTCCTCCAATTGATTGCACAATTCCTCAGGTTTGATAATCTACTTGCATGTAACACTTGTACACTCAAACTAGTTTACAACTGCTTGTTACACTACCTTGGAATCTTCACCATAGCCAGGAACTCGAATTCTCTGCATGCACTAGTTATTTTAGGTCGATTGATCATTTAACTAGATGATAACTGAGTTAAACTATTGTCCCACTGCACAACTAACCTTCCATTAGTTCCTCCAACTATTAGAACTAGTTTAAGTAAACTCAACTAGATACAACTGAACTAGATTACTAAAGTTTAGCAATCACACATGTTTAACTGAACTCCAAGCCATCGAACTCAAATTTAATGAGCTAACTGAGTGACAAGAACCATGCCACAAAAGTTAACTGCATGCAAATTTATATACTAATGTTCAAATTTGAATTTTCTCAATTTGACTAAGGCAAAGTCAAATTTAGACTTTCTGTAGCACTTCTCAACCGTTAATTTCTTGAATTCCATTAGGAAGCCTCCACTACCTTATATGAGTTGAGAGGGTTAGGATTTTGTTCTTGTTGGGTGAGCATGAGAAGCATGAGCTGAGTAAATCACTCAGGAATTGTGTGGTAGAGAAGGATTCTCCTCATATTATTTGAAATCTAGCTGAAGAAGTGCATGGAGATGATGGAGACCTGAAACTGAAGGAAAATTTGATTGACCTATTATATTACGAGGAAGAATAGCCTCACTTAGCTAGTTATCTGAGTAGTTCCCCTTTTGGTATCATAGACTAGCTTGGCGGTGGCTAGATGTAGGGAGAAAATGATGTCCAAATAAGACTATGTTTAGGTGGAAAATATCTCATTATGAGTTACTTCGATAATTCATATCATAGATAGGTGCATCTTGTCTCATGGTATGTTTTATGCAAGAAATTATGGCAACAATTTCTCTTTAGCTACATTGCATGAGATTTCTCTATTGCAACAAATGTCATAGGCAAGTGACTTCTATTATCAATTGTATGTGATTAGCATGTTGAATGATAACTCATCTATAGGAAAACCAATTTTCATGAGTTGCATCATGCAGGAATTTACAAGGTAAGTTCCTCAGACAGAACACCAAAGGACACCGCTCACAAACAAATCATAGATCAATACACCAGTATTGTTGACATGGTTAAAACCCTAAAAGAGGAAAATAGTCCACAGCCTGAGCCAACACAACCGCTTCAGGCAATTTATCAATAAAAGAATGAAAATTTACATAAGCTTCTCTCACGAACAGTTACCCTACAAATGACCCTCCATGCTCTTTAAATAGAGATCACGGACCAATCGGGTGTTAAGCCACGGATCAAGTGTCGATAATACTGAGGAGAGAATGAACTGTTGAATCACTACATATCGTGACCATCGGATTGTAAGTTACAATAGTACATAGTAAAGAAACACACTTTACCTAACTCTACACTGACCAAGTTATACTTAACTATTTCCTATGTGTCAAAATATCCTAACACATCAAAGATATTCATTTGTAAATATATGTGTAATGTCCTACCAAAATAGAAGGCTCCTAGGAATAGGATTCCTAAATTTAATGTTAGTTACTTAGTTCTCTATTTAATCCACCATTGCAATGCTGTTTTTCCTTGGTTAGTTTATATGGAATTCTTTTGTGATATAAAACTTGTCAATGATATGAATTTGACCCTTTAATCTTTCATAACTAATAATTATTAATAATTAATTAATTAATTAATTTATTTTTATATATATATATATATTATTTATTTAATATATTTTATGAATTCTTTCCTAATAATATTTATTTATTTAATCAATTATTTTATTATAAACATAAATCACTACGTATTTTGATTTCTTGTAAGAGGATCATTGAAATAATAAGAATGATGAATTGTAGTGTCTAGATGAGGACACTCGTCAACCTATAATTGTATGTCCTGGTGAATGAGCTACTTATAGGAGTGGATACAAGACAATGTAGCCTTACCTCTCCTTTTGAAAGAGCAAGAAATCTAAATAAATATCCATTATCTTTGTAAACTTGAATAAGATGTTTTGGTCACCCTTTTTTCATTTATAATGAAAGTTCATTAGTGAAAAGGATGGAATTTTATCAATTAAGAAAGGAAATTTTGTTGTGATAATTATTCCATCAGGTAGATGATACATCAGGAGGAAAATAAAAATGATCCTCATACAATAATAAATATTGGCTCTAATATTATGGAAGTTAGTATTGAGACACCAATAGAGGGTGCTTAAGGAAATTCTGGGAAGAATCTTACTTCGAGTTCCGATTTTAGTTTCGAAAAAAAAATATAGTTATCTGAAAGATATTAAATAGAAAAATATGGCTCTTTCGTGAGAATCATTCTTTCTTTAAGCCAAATTTGAGAAATAAAATTTAAATTACCCTACTTTCTCGATAATGCCTATGGGTACGTTATATTGCCAATTTTCCTTATAATTTTTTTTAGCCTTAAAATACTTTGTCTATTGTATATGGGATTAAAATTCTTAAATTTCCAAATATAATACATTTAAATGAATGCAAACTACAAGTGTACATGCTTTCATTTTTTTTTTATATTTTTATATATTTTTGTTATTATGCTATAAAATTTTTTTGACTCAACTATTACAAATATATCATGTCAATTCCAATAATCATATAAATATTTTTAAATCCTTAATATAATAGGACATATATTAATACACATTGCAGTGATAAGTCATACATTTTGTGGACCTGTATGACTTATCATTATTACAACACAAATGTAAATCATACCCTATGTCTATCATTACATATTGGTCGTTTATAAAATTATGGAAATAACTATAATATACCTTACATATATTACATTCACATACTTTCTCATAGAATTCTCTATAGTTTTGTGAGAGAGTGTTGTTTGCATTGCAATTTCTCTTGACATACTAGAACTCGTTCCAAGAATTCTTATAGTTTGGGGAGCTTGGGCATGGATTTTAGATTCACTACCAATGGTGAGAAGAGTTTGAGAAAATAAACTAAATCATGTTTAGTTAATAAAGTCAAGTTCAACCTACACCCCATTAAATAATTTATTTTCACCATGTTTTTATGATGTTGATTAAAGAAATGTTCCTTCCAGGATTGTGACCCAATTTTGCATATGCCCTCCATCATATTCATGGAGATATGGAATGTTCCCTTCATAGTCATAGCCATCATGTATCTTTTGTTTGTCTATACTATCGACCAATATCCTAATGTGCCTTTCATTGATCATGTGAAAATTGTCCAATATCCCCATTTACCCCTCCACAATGTGAAGGTTGTCTATAATATGGATGCTTTTTGAATTAAATACTAAAATCATTGTCCACTAGGGAGAGTGCTTCAATGTGCACATTACTTCAAGCTATTTCCAAAGTATTTGATTATGAAAATGTTACCCAGAAAAACCTTTTAATGCAATATTATTTTTATGATTCACAAGTATATGTTCTTGGTAGGCATAGGGGTATAATCTACAATCCCAAAAAGAATAATTGAAACAACAATCATATGAAATTTAAGGTTCACAACCAAGGGGTCATTAGTGTACTAGGATAAACAATGGTGCGGAAAAGAAAAACATAGAAACAACATTTGCATGGAGTATAGGATTCGCAACAAACAAAAAAATTAAATGTCACATTATTGCAAGACCGTTTTATTTTATCTTTTTATAATTTTACGTGCTTGTTCAAAGTGGTCAATTGTATGATAAAATTGCTAATGAAATTTTAAGGTATTTGTAAGTTAAATGATCGTTTTTCTTTAAAAATGTAAATGCTTGTCCACCATAGTTTTTTTTTTTGTAGGCTGGGGTGGGACTCTCCAATTTACATGTCCATCAAGTACCCCTTAACGGGGGAAGGGTAGCCCAAGATTTGAACCCAAGACATCCGGTTCGGTGAGACTTCATTTCCATGGCCATTGCCGCTTGAGCTACCCCATGTGGACAATGCTTGTCCACCATAGTTAATTATATGATTAAATTGCTAATTAAATTAAATTTTAATGTATGGGAGAGCTCTTCGTATGGAGCGGTTATGTATTTCTAGTTACATTAATTTAAAAGTTACCATTAGTTTAATTTGTTTTTCCAAATTATGTTTCAGAAGTTTAAATAATAAAATTTATGGAAAATAGTTTAAATCAGTTTAGATTAATCTTAATTTTGAATTTACCACGTGTTAAGAAAGATTAAATTTTTTGAGGTGCAAATTCTTTTTGAAGTGAAAATAGATTTGATCTCTCTTGGCACTTGGTAGATCTAAAATTAAGATGAATCTAAGATGGTATTATATAAATTTCACATACCTATATATAAAAATATTTTCATTTTTAATTTAATCTCTATGGAATATCCAAATAACATTTATAATAGTAGTGAGGGTTTAGATTTATCTCAAAAATATAATATTTTTCTCTTACAATTAATTAAAAAATGTTGTAAAATTAAATTACAACAAAAAACTTATAAAATATTTTGATTGTGAAATGAATTATGATTTTTGGGCATGTGGTATTGGCCCATGGTATTGTGATAAAGCCTACTTATAAATTAAAGTATTAAGTTTTTATGTGCTTATTAATTAAATTTGAATATGGTTACAAAATCATTATTAGCCTTAAGCAGGAAAGACTCTAGTAATTGATTTTCCCATTGATCATTATTATCTTAGCATTAATGGTAGCTTTGAAAAGTAAATATTTATTTTTTAATATAATTAAAAAAACTAATTTTCAAACATTTAATTGGACCATAACTTGAAGGTCTTCTTATAGTCATTGCATAATATAATGCCATGTAGATAACCACATCACATATTTTAAGCCATAATTTATGGATATGGTTCTAATATTCATGCATGATTTTTAGATATTTGTGTAGTGATTTCTTAATATAAAAATAAAATCCTTGAAAATAGTTGACACCAACTTAAATAAAGTCTAATCTAACTTAGAGACCAAATAACCCTTTTTGAGTTTTTTTGTGGTTAATTTTAACCAGTTTTAAAAACTTGAGTTTAAGTTGTTTAATTTGTAGAATTTGAGTGTTCGAGGGGTTTTTCATGGTGTTGAATCCATTTATGCATTCAAAAAAATATTTTAAGCAAAAAAAATCATAATCTTGTTTGAAATTGTATCATCAGATTCCAGTGAAAAAGGCTATTTGGTCTATAAGTTAAACTAGGCTCTTAAATAATATATATTTTTCCCGTTATTTGAAAAATGTTGACATACAATATTTCTTACATTACAATTTACACTTACACATCTCCCACTGTAAAGAACTTCTCGGCACAATAACAAAACCCATTACAAAATAACATATAAAATAATCGTAGCATAGTGACCATGAAATAATGAAAGTTTATTACAATTGGTTTAAAAGAGAATGCTTATAAATACACAACAATTCCATAATAGTTATCATAGACTGCATTGAATAATAAAACTTTATGCTAAAAATCTTAAATATTTAAACCTATTACTATAGTAACATATAAAATAGTTGCACTGTGGTGGCCATGAATTAATGAATTTTTAATTTTTATTTTGTAAGCTTCTTCGAATGATTTCTATTAGTATAAAAAAAGATTACATCAAACACAAATGGTTTTCTATACCATAAAAACAACCCTGGGATACAAAAGCTTCATCCAAGTATACCCAATAGCCCATCAGAAAACTAGGAAGGATAACACAAGTTGTGTTGGGTTATGTTATATTCTTTCCACTACTAGCTACCCTAGTTAACCGGGGGGTTAGAGGGGGGACGGAGCCCCGCCTTTGTTGTGGGGATTGCACAACGGGGGGTCACAGGGGGTTTGAGAGGGCGGTTAGCTCCCCTCTATGGGGTCCGGGGTAGCTCCCTGAGGAAATTTTTTTGGGACCCTATGTTAGGTGGGTGAACCTACCTAAGGTTTTGTACATGGTTTTCGCACATTGTTTTGGGCGCGATGGTTTTCAGTCCATGGTATTGGATGCTTTGACATGTATATATATGTATTGTAACATTGAAAGAAACATAATGAAAAATCAAGCTGGTAGTCCCAATTTGGGAGTTAGGGGAAAATATTTGTGTATATGTGTTTTATGTGTTATGCTCTTGCATTGTTTATTTTATATGTTTTAGAATTCATATGCAGGTAGTTTCTATACAGGGTTAAAACCTACATTTGGTATCAGAGGTGTTTTGGCTTCAACGGGACGCCTTTGTTACTGAGGGGTTTCGCTTGGGGCTGTGGTAGATCCTGTTCAGTGGGAGATCTAAGGGATCGATTTTGGTGGTGAAAGAAGATGGCGCGTAGTGGAAAGATAGAGATTGAGAAATTTAATGGTTAGGGTTTTGAGTTGTTGAAACTCAAGATGGAGGATCTATTGGTAGATAAATATTAGTGGATTGTAGTAGATCCAAGTACTAAACCAACGGGAGTGTCTGATGAAGAATGGAAAAAGTTGGATCAGAAGGCAAAGAGCGTAATACGATTGTGTGTCTCAAATCCTGTATTGTTGAATGTATCAGGGGAAACTACGGTGAAGGCTTTGTGGGACAAGTTAGGGACTTTGTACCAATCTAAGTCTCTGGTGAATAAACTATTCCTACGGAAAAATTTGTATAACCTGAGGATGAAAGATGGAGACTCAGTGATAGAGCATATGAACACATTTAATGTTGTGGTAAGTCAGTTATTATCTGTTGATATTAAAATTTCAGATAAAGATAAATGCATCAATTTGTTGTTTTCTCTACCAAATTCGTGGGATAGTCTGGTTATTGCAATAGGTAGCAATGCAACTGCCTTGCAGTTTGATGAAATAGTCTCATCCTTACTAACAAAGGAGATGAGACAGAAAAATATGGAGATCCAGAATGGTGATGCCTTGTCTGTACGAGGAAGGTCCCAGAACAGAAACAAAAATAAGTCATTGAGTGGGAGATCTAAATCTAGAGGGAGATCTAAATCTCCAGGAAAACCTATAAAGGTGTGTTGGAAATGCGGAAAGGGAGGGCACTACAAAATGGACTGTAAATCTAAAACTCCCGACAAAGGAAAGGGATCTGATGATTTTCCTTTTGCAAGGGTGAAAACCACCTCAAATGAATATGGAGATGTGTACTTGGCTTCTTCAAGTACACATGTAGATCATGAGGCATGCTTGATTGACTCGGGTGCATCCTTTCACTTCACTCCCCATAGAGAGTGGTTCTACGAGTATGAGAAATATGATGGTGGTGATGTCTTCTTAGGGGAAGACCGGAAGTCTAAAATCATTGGTCACGGAAAATTTAAGTTGAATTTGCAAGGTGGAAGGATTAGAACACTTCCAGGTGTTCTGCATATTCCTACATTAGACAGAAATTTGATTTATGTAAGCAAGCTGGATGATGTAGGTGTAAAAACAGTGTTCAAGAAGGATACTTGCAAGATGGTTCGGGGAGCACTGGTATTGATGCGGGGAGTTCAGATTGGAACTCTGTACAAGCTACAAGGTAGCAATGTTGTTGATGGGTGCAACAGTTCTATGGTTCCTGAAAGTGGAGCAAAAAATCTAGTGGTCTTTGGAGAAAAGACCATGTTATGGCATCAAAGGATTGGACATATTGGAGAGAAGGGCCTTTGAATACTTCATGGTAAAAGTATCGTAGAAAGTATGACTAATAGCTCTTTGGATTTTGATTTTTGTGAAAATTGTGTATATGGGAAGCAGAATCAGGTGAGTTTCTCCTCTAGTGGTAAGAGAGCAAAACATATATTAGAACTTGTGCACAATGATGTGTTTGGACCTGTCAAAGTTCCATCACTAGGTAAGTCTGTGTACTATGTATCATTTATAGATGACTTCTCAAGGAATACATGGATATATTTCCTCAAGAAGGAATCTGAAGTCTTTGACAGGTTTAAAGAATTTAAGGCTTTGGTGGAAAACCAAAGAGAGAAAAAGATAAAGGTGTTGAGGAAAGATAATGGTGGAGAGTTTTTCAAGAAGGAATTTGAAGAATTATGTAAGAAGTGTGGTATACCACGGTAGAAGACTACTCCATACACACTTGAGAAAAATGGAGTTACAGAAAGAATGAATAAGATGATGATGGAAAGGGAAAGAAGCATGCTTAGTGGTGTTGGGTTAGGACATGAATTCTAGGCAGAGGTAGTGGAGACAACATGTTACCTGCTCAATAGATTACCTTCATCAGTGTTGGAGGATAAGACTCCACAAGAGTTATGGACTGGTAAGAAACACTCTCTTTCACATCTAAGGGTATTTGGATTTGATGTATATGTACATGTTCCAAAGGAGAAAAGAACAAAGTTGGATAGTACATTTGAAAAGTGCATCTTTATTGGGTATAAGGATGGTTTAAAAGGCTATAAGCTTTGGAACCCAATAATAATGAAGGTTGTGTATAGCTAAGATGTCGTGTTTAGGGAGGTGAAAGATGTTATTAAACATGAAGTCCCATCAAAGGAACCTCAGAAGATAGAGTTTGGGCTAAAGGAAAAAGAATAAGACTCTACAGCAGAACAGGAATTAGAATATGAAGAGCCAAAAACTCTGGTTTTGAGAAGATCTTGTATGTGGATGATATGTTGCTGGTTGGAAATGACAAAGAAGTTATCCAGGATTTGAAGACCCAATTGTCCTCCAAATTCGACATGAAATATCTTAGTGCTCCAAACTATATTTTGGCATGGAAATTAAAAGAGATCAGGCAAAGAGGAAGCTCTGGTTAAACCAGAGGAAGTATGTTGAGACAATACTATAGAGGTTTAATATGCAAGATAGTAAACCGGTGAAGGTTCCTATTTCTGTAGGTGTGAAATTATCTACTGAACAGTGTCCCAAGACACAAGAAGAGGAAGAAGATATGTCATATGTTCCATATGCAAGTGCATTCGGTAGCCTGATGTATGTGATGGTATGTACTAGACTAGACAATACACATGTAGTGGGGGTATTGAGCAAGTTTATGTCAAAACCAGGGAAGGAACCTTGGACAATAATGAAGTGGGTCTTCAGGTATTTGCGTGGCACTAGTGATTATGGTTTGTGCTACCAAGGAAGACCAGGATTGGACAAAGTGTTTGATATTCATGTCTTTGTTGATGCAGAATGGGCTGGAGATCTGGACCAAAGAAGATCTACAAGTGGGTATGTGTTTAACTTATTTGAAGGCGCAGTTAGTTGGATGAGCAAGAAACAATCTGTAGTGGCACTATCAACTACGGAGGCAGAATACATGGTAGCCACTCATGCAAGCAAGGAAGAAGTTTGGTTGCAGAGATTATGTTCAAATATGAGGCTAGTATAGAGAGCTATAAGGATAGACTGTGACAACCAAAGTGCAATTTTCTTGGCAAAGGACCCTGCTTATCATTCAAAGACAAAGCACATTGATGTTCAGTATCACTTTGTTAGGGATATGATAGAAGACAAAAAGGTGTTGCTGGTAAAGGTGGACCTTTGAAGAATATTGTAGATGCATTGATAAAATCTGTGAACTCTTAGAAATTCTCTTGGTGTAGAGAAACAATGGGTGTTGCAGGGTTGGATAAATGACTAAGATCTCATGTGGCCCCCTGTGGAAAGAAAACAACAAGTGGGAGAATGTTGGGTTGTGTTATATTCTTTCCACGACTAGCTACCCTAGTTAACTCAGGGGTTAGAGGGGGCTGGGGCCTACCTTCGTTGTGCCAATTGCATAGCGGGGGGTCACAAGGGGTTAGAGAGGGGTGGTTAGCCCTCGAGGAAATTTTTTTAGGACCCTATATTAGGTGGGCGAACCTACCTATGGTTTTCTGCATGGTTTTCGCACATGGTTTTGGGCGTGATGGTTTTCGGTCCATTGTATTGGATGCTTCGGCATGTATATATATGTATTGTAACATTGAAAGGAACATAATGAAAAATCAAGCTAGTAGTTCCAGTTTTTGGATCCAGGGGAAATCTCTGTGTATATGTGTTTTATGTGTTATGCTCTCACATTGTTTATTTTCTATGTTTTAGAATTCGTATGCAGGTAATTTCTGTACGGGGTTAAAACCTACAAGTTGAGCCATATGCAAAAAGAATAACAAGACATGGAACCTAAAGTATAGGAGTTGACCATTAAGCCGCCTAAGATAACTTCCATCATCACCGTAGTTGACATCAACTTCCATAAGAAAAGAAGAGAGTGTCGAAAAGGAGACTCCAAATTCAATCTGATATGATGACATGAGATAGGGGTGATATCATAAAAGCAACCCTAGGATACAAAATCTTCATCCAAGTATACCTAGCAGCCCATCAGTACATATGAGTATAATTAAATAATGGCTATCACCAGTACATTCTTCAAAAAACTAGGAAGGATAACATCAGTTGAGCCATATGCAAAAAGAAAAACAAGATTCATCCAACATGGAACCTAAAGTATAGGATTTGACCATTAAGCCACCTGAGATAACTTCCATCGTCACCCCAAGTTGACATTAACTTCCATCAGAAAAGAATAGAGCGTAGAAAAGGAGACTCCAACTTCAATATGAGATGATGATAGGAGATAGGGGTGAGGAATTCCCCTGGGGAGAAGAATTCACACAAGGAGATGTAGTGAGTGAGGGACCATTCATGAAAACAAGAATTTCATTGAGATCCTATGACTCAATATTAGAGTCAAAAACAACAAATTTCTCAACCCTTATTAGCCGAGATACAATATCATCCAAGTTATAGCAGAGATTTAAAAGAATCTACTTGATGTCCTCTTACTCTTAAAACAATTTATAGTTGTTGACCTACTTATCTCTGAGGACCATTCATAACAGTGTTTCCATCTATTGATGCACTATGAGAGAATGGAGGAAATGGAGCTTGTGCCTCCTAAATTTGCCCAATTCTCGTATCCACTTTAGTGAGACGCCTCCCACTTTTGAATCTGAGAAATATGATCGATCACTAAACTCCTTTGATTCAAGTAGGATAATTTATTTTCTAACCTCAGGAGGTACTGAATCAAAGTAATTAGCCACAAAATGTCAACCTAACAACCGACGTCAATGGGAATAACCACCACTCGCACCACCTCTATGACTCTACATTCTCTGCTGAGGAGCCATAAAGACGAGTGGAAACGAGTGTAGCTAAAACCTAAAAGCGACTCTAAACCCTTGCGAACTAGAAGGATAGTATACTATAAAAACTTAAGGAATTTATTGTACTAAGAGAGTGTCACGATAAAAACTATACTGTAATAAAGGTCCCGTGAAATTATAAATACTAACCCAACTCCTGTTAACCAAATGCCTTGTGATGAGGACTAATATTTGAGGAGTAGAATTATAGAAATCCCCCTAAATGAGAAAGGGTACCCAAATGTGAGAATGAGGAGGCTTGCAAAGAGTGAACATGAAGGGATGTCACCCATATATCAAGACATCATCAATCTAGACCACCTAATGGACCCCCGCTAGGAAGACACAAAATGAGGAAGATATTGAATTTCTATATCGATAGAGGAAATTGAAAATGAAATTAGCAACTTTGAAATGAAATATAAAAATTTTGTGGCTACCTGATTCCATATACAAGGATGAAGTAACTGAGGGAAAACCCTGCCAAAGAGAATTAGAATTTAACTTAACACCTTTAGAATGAGATGGAGAAAGTACCTGAGTACCAAATCCCATAAACTAGAACCAGAAAATTAAAGGAAATCCCTAACGGATCAAGTCCTTGAAGCGACAAGGTAGTGAGAACTACCACCACCTCAAAGGCAGGACCAGTTCTTATGCAATGAAGGAATAACATAAAAATAATTGACCCTCTCTTGTTCTCACAACATTGCACACAGACCAAACCAATTTATTGTCGTCATATAAACATAAATGAAGATATTTAGAAAGTAACGAAAGAAATGAAGGTTGCCACCCTCATAAATGAAGTATACCTGATATGGAGAACAAGAGCACGTGAGGAATAAGAAATCTTGTACACCACCCTAAGTATGTTTGCAAAGTCGCCACCCTGATATAGCGCCCATGCACTTATAATTGATGAACAACATCTTTGCACCTGATTTTAAACAACATTTTCCACTAGATGCAAAGTTCAGGCATTGACAAGTGTGATGTCTGGAACATCATTTGAAAACCATAATCCTCCCATAGTACAGTCACTCATCAATGAGCTCACAAGATTGCCTATCAAGACCAATAACTACAGTTACCAATTTTCCCATCAGAAGCCAATTCATATATGTTACTAACAAAATGTGGTATCACTCCCCTAATGCTACCTCTACTAGGAATTTATCGTGATGAGACTAGGTTAGGTTAACCCTCTTTTGGAAATGGGGTAAATGCCATGCGATGACTAGGAGATGAAAAATGTAGGGTGTGGAACATACTCCAACAACCATCACCCCTACATCCCATTGTACTGATCTGAAATGTTGGGAATTTTTTTTAATTCTATGCAAGCTCCCTCATCAGTATTAAAAGGAACTGTGTTTAGGATCATATCAAATTAACCAAAATTGTGAGAAATTATGTGTCAAGTATTGAGTGTATTTTATGAGCAATTTATGAGGTTAATTAACTGTTTAAAACACATATACATCAAGTAAAATTGCAGATATGTAAAATAAAGGCACTCATAAACACAAAGTTGATAAAGGAGTTCACCGCAAACCGGGCTACATCTCCTTGGACCTGCTTCAATGGTTAGGCCCTCTTTGGATTAATGATCAATTCTCTGATTACATGAACCTATTGTTATCCAATGGCTTTGCAACCTACTCCATTGGATTTATAAGAACCAAAAGCCCCAAAAATGACTCTTCAAGCTCTACAATTGGATTTCACCTGATCTAGGCTTGACCTCCTCTCCTAGTGGCTCCAAGCTTCCTTAAACTTCAACGTAGAAAAATAACATACAGAAATCCCTTTGTGCCTATGAAATCTATTCCATTGTGTTTAGAACATCCAAATAATCTAGGAATGCCTTTTTCTTATCCCAAATTGGTCGAAAATTGCAAAAGTTATGGCCAAACAATTTCTCCTAGGAATTCTCCACTAAAACTAGAGAACCTCCAGTTAACTCCAGTAAATCTAGAGTTAGAGCCGAATTTTGAGGACGACCAAAAGTGCAGCCAACTTAACTGCAGGTTAATTAGTGGATAAGATCATGTTTAATTAATGTTAATCCTGTAGTTAGTGCTTAATCCGCATGGTTATGCTAAACATTAGCTGCAGGTTTGTGGTGGTGGTCACATGTGAGGTTTATGTTGGCAGTTACCGTTAATTATTGGCCTCTAGATCTATGATAGTAGTCACATGGGCCGACCCCAACCATTGACGTATATCATAATAAATACAATATGTGATCGTTATAGGCTAAGACTTATGGTGGTTGTGTAGTGGTAAGTCGTGGAGTTTATACAGACGAGGTCATAGGTTTGACTCCGCTAACCTGCCAATAATTTTTCCACTGCGCATTGATAATGTCTGACCTTTGGGTAGGGACACGTGGCGGCTTCCGGGCTTCCTAGATGTCCCTACCTCATTGGTCCTTCCTCCAACCAATGAAAATGAGCCAAATCACCACATTGTAGGCCGACCAAAATGCGCCACTTGGCAAAATCCCATTAGCCATTGACCATCCTTAACCTGCACAGTGACTTGCGATGTCACCAGTACAGATTGTTGACTATGCACTGACTGTACCTTTTTTTTTGCAAAATTCCTTTATTTGGCAAAGTAGACAGAACATAATATCTTCCTCATACAAACTCTATTTTGAGTGAAATGAGTTGTGTTGGGACTGTATCACCAAGAAGGATGTGGTTGTTTAGGTTTCGAGCGATTCTAAGCACCTTTATTTTTGAGCAAATTTTTGCCCCTAATTGAGATTCCGATCACTCCTTCCCACTGATAGGCTTTTGGACCCACAAAAATTTGGTTATCTGATGAGAACTGAATACTATTCTTCTTCCCAAGTTCTATCAATTGATTCTACTTGGAAAAATTTCCATGACAACCACTTGGGTTCACTGACATGCCTTGCCTTGCAAATGACTTAGCACTTCAACCAATGTTCTCCTTTTGCTGCTGACCCAATCCAACACTTATTAGTTGCTTGCTCATTAAACACCCTGTTGTATCAAAGCAATCCCTTTGTGCTTGGAAAGTTAACTGATGGCCTTCCCACTAAGAATCATGTTCCTCCTATGCAACACATGCATTCGATGCAAGCTTCTCCATGGAAACCAGTTTTCCAAGTTAATCCCATTTGAGTTAACTACAACAATGAGTTCCAGTATCAGTAATAACAAAAAAATAAATGTTCATTCTTTTACCTCCACAGTTCCAAATTCCACATCTGGAAGAATGCATTCACCATCTCTTTCATTTCTTGGCTTCAACACATGAAATCGAATTGTAGACCATTTGATATTTTACAAGGGATGCAGATTTTTTTGGCATTTTTGTCCGCTTTCGCTTCTTGACTCCATCATCCTCCAGTATTAACATGCTTCTCATGTCATGATTTTAGAATGAAGGCTAATCATGAGCCTGTTGCTCAAGCGTGGACCTACCAAAATCCTGCGAAATTTTGTCACAAGAAACACCATTAACCTTGAAAAACACTCATGCAAGAATATAACTTGACGACCTCTTCCTTTTGCTTCTTCAAAGCAACAAATGTCACATCATGTGAACATCTCCATGTACTCTTACATCTTAGTGTATAAACCATCTTGGTGTTTAAAACATAGACTAAACAGAAGTCGACAAAACATGCTTCTTCAAACAATTGACTTTCAAATCAAGCAAAAGCATGTACAACAACTTGACAATTTACAACAAGAATTCCAAATTCTCATGAAATAGTTTGTTACATCTCCCTTTCATTTTTGGAGACAAAATCAACTCTTCCAAGTTGATATAACATACATGTAACAATCAATATACCACACAGGCCGACACTCATGCATGTGCAAATGATAAACATTCTCAAGTTGACAACATACATGTAAACAAAGCAATCAATCAACACAAGTCAATCACTGATGCATGTTCAAAATATAGAACAATTCTCAACTCCCTGACAAGTACAATCACAAGTACAAGAATCCCATTGGTATATACGAGTACTTAAAGAGCTGAAATGACCAAATTTGTTGCAATAAAGTGAGTCAACATACTGCACTTTCTAACACCTTCCTGGCGCAAACATGCAAGTTCAAGAATGCAACCATGCATGCAAATTTGTAGTTGCAAATTGTCATCTTTGCTGGATCTATCTGAGTCAAAATAACTCTACTTTTTCAACATCTTGCTTCATGCAATATGCAACATCCTTTCAGGAGAAAAGAAATGCATCAATGAGGAAAAATTTGCATCAATTATCAAAAGAAATGCAAGGCCTTAATTGGTTAAGAAATCTAACCATCTCTTTTCAAACCATTTCAATGGTGCTTCTTTCAATTGCACTTCATCATGTGTATCATCTTGACCCACATGAATTGTGGAATCCTCTTTTTCATTCTTGGAAAAATCTCTCTCCACCTTCTTCAAATGTTGTGCATTACTTTTTGGATGCAAAGTCTAACACTTGTCTACAGGATGACCCTACTTATGGTAATGAGTGAAAAATAATTGCATCTTCTTTTCAACATGGTTTCCATTATCCAATGGACCTTTGGCTTTCTGTCTCTTTTGTTTTGCAAGTTTCCTGTGTATGGCTATCCTCTTCCAACACCTTGAAACAATATGATTATTCAAACCACAAAAAGAAGATGTAAATCTTCTGCTAATCTTATGTGAAGATTTACCATGTTTATCATAATCAAAAGAAACTTAATTAAAGGCAGATTTATACCTTGCACATTCACCTTTGTCGCCTTCTTTAATAGGTGAATTTGATGAGGTAGTTGCTCTCTTCAGAATACCAACAACAGTTTCAATGACCTTAGAGCTTTCAACGTCTTCTTGTTTGCCATTTCCACTAGTTGCATGGTTATGAGCATCTTCTTGCAAAGTGGGTATAAAACTTTTTCATTCCTCGTGAACACAAAGTTCACAAGCTTGAGGTAATGAACATGTAATGAAAGTCCCTCTTGGAACACCTTCGTGTACCTCCTTGGGTTTGGAGCATTCTCCATCATGCTGTCCATAACCAAGACCCAAATACCTAGGCCTTTCCTCAACAACAATTGGCTCAACTATGCCTTCTGCATGTTTTCCTAACCCTTTACCTTCATAACCCATATTCATCAATAATTTGGATCCTATTCCTCTAGTGTGTCTTTCAAAAGCACTAAAACATTCATTTCGGGAGGAAATTGAAGATAAACTTGAATTTCACACCTCATTTTCATGCACATACTTGGCTAGCGTTTCCATGGCATCATGGAGCTGAATCTCCATCTCATGCATATTTTCAAGAAGATCTTTCTTCTCCTCATTCATGGCCATCAACTCCTCTTTAAGTATAGTGTTCTCGTTCCTATCTTCATACAGATCTTGCACCATATCTCTCATGATGATAAGCTCTTGCAATATTTATATCTCAAAGAGTATTGCTAAGGAAGATGAATTAGAAACATCACTTGGTGAAGTTGCCATCACACTTGTAATGCATCAAAAAGCTTCAAAAAACTTCAAAACTTTTCTCAACAAAGAAGCATCTTCTTTCTTTAGCTTACACACATAAACTTGCACACAGTTAAACTTGCCTTGCACAAATACAAAACCAATAGCTATTTTTCTAGTTAACCTTGGCAAACCATCTCAAGGTTAAAACGAGCTAACAATGCTCTGAATCCAACATGATCTGAAATGTTGGGAAAACTTATTAATGCTATGCAAGCTCCCTCATCATTATTAAAAATAACTATGTTTAGGATCATCTCAAATTAACCAAAATTGTGAGGAATTATGTATCAAGTATTGAGTGTATTTTATGAGCAATTTATGAGGTTAGTTAGTTGTTTAAAACACATATACATCAAGTAAAATTGTAGATAAGTAAAACACAACAACTCATAAACAAAAAGCTAATAAAGGAGTTCACCCCAAAGTGGGCTACATCTCCTTTGACCTACTTTAATTGCTAGGCCCTCTTTCGATTAATGGTCAATTCTATGATTACATGCACCTAAAGTGCTCTAATGGCTTTTCAACCTACTCCATTGGATTGAGAAGACCCAAAAATCCCAAAAATGACTCTCTAAGCTCTGCAATTGGACTTCAACTAATCTAGGCTTGACCTCCTCTCTCGGTTTCCCTATGCTTCCTTACACTTCAACGTAGAAAACTAAAGTACAGAAGTGTCTTTCTTCCTTTGCAACCTATTCCATTATGTTTAGAACATCCAAATCATCTAGGAATACCTTTTTTCTGATACCAAATTTGTTGAAAATTGCAAAAGGTATGGCCAAAACAGTGTCTCCTAGGAATTCTCCACTAAAACTGGAGAAACTCCAGTTAACTCCCCTAAATTTGGTTTTAGTGCTGAATTTAGGGGACCACCAAAAGTTACCCCATATTAACTGCAAGTTGAATAATCTATAATCTCATGTTTAATTAACGTTAATCGTGCAGTTAGACCTTAATCCGCGCTGTTATGCTAACAGTTAGCCGATGGTTTGTGACGGTGGTCACATGTGAGGTTTACGTTGGCAGTTACCTTTAATCGTTGGCCTCTGGTATGTGATAGTCGTCACATGGGAGGGGGCTAGCCCTCTCCTCCCCCAACCGCCAACGTATATCAAAATAAATACAATATGCGATCGTTATAATTTAAGAGTTATGGTGGCGGTGTAGTGGTAAGTTCTGGAGTTTGTACAAGCGAGGTCACGGGTTCAACTTGGCTGACCTGCCAATAATTTTGCCACTGCACACAAATAATGTCTGACCTTCATGGAGGGACACATGGCAACCTCCGAGCTTGCCACATGTCCCCTCCTCATTGGTCCTTCCTCCAACCAATGAAAACGAGCCAAATCACCACATTGCAAACCATCCACAATGCGCCACTTGGCGAGATCCCATTAGCCATTAACCATCCTTGACCTGTACAATCACCTACCATGTCAGTAATACAGAATGCTGACTGTGCAGTGACTGTACTTTTTTTTTGCAAAATTCCTTTGTTTGGAAAAGCGGACAGAGTGCGATATCTTCCTCATACAAACTCTGTTTTGAGTGAAATGAGTTGTGTTGGGATCGTATCGATGAGAAGGACGTGGTCGCTTAGGTTTTGAGCAATTCTGATCACTCTGATTTTTGAGAAAATTTTCCCCCTAATCTAGATTCCGATCACTCCTTCTAACTGTGGACCCACAAAAGTTGGTTATGTGATAAGTGACTAATACTATTGCCCTTCCCATGTTCTATCAATTAATTCTACTTGGAAAAATCTCCCTGACAACCACTTGGGTTCACTGACATGCCCCACCTTGCAAATGGCTTGGCACTTCAACCAATGTTCCCCTTTTGCTGTTGACCCAATCCAACAGTTGTTGGCTGCTTGCTGATTAAACACTCTGTTGTCCAAAAGTGATCCCTCAGTGCTTAGAACGCCGACTGGTGGACTTTCCATTGAGAATCATGTTCCTCCTATGCAACACATGCATTTGATGCAAACTTCTCCTTAGAAACCACTTTTCCAAGTTATTCCCATCTGAGTTAAGTACAATAATGAATTCCAATATTAGTAATAAAAACAAAATAAATGACCATTCTTTTACCTCCACAGTTCCAAATTCCACATCTGGAAGAATGCATTTGCCATCTCTTTCGCTTCTTGGCGTCAACACATCAAATCAAATTGTAGACCGTTTGATATTTTACAAGGGTTGCATATTTTTTTGGCATTTTTGTCCACTTTTGCTTCTTGATTCCATCATCCTAAAGTATTAACATGCTTCTCATATCATGATTTTAGAATGAAGGCTAATCATGAGCCTGTTGTTCAAGTGTGGACCTTCCAAAATCCTGTGACATCTTGTCACAAAGAAACACCATTAACCTCGAAAAACAGTCATGCAAGAATATAACTTGATGAGCTATTCCTTTTGCTTATTCAAAGCAACAAATGTCACATCATGTGAACATCGCCATGTACTCTTACATCTTGGTGTATAAACCATCTTGGTGTTTAAAAAATCGACTAAATACAAGTCAACAAAACATGCTTCTTCAAACAACTGACTTTCAAATCAAGCAAAAGCATGTACAACAATTTGACGATTTACAACAAGAATTCCACGTTCTCATGAAACAATTCATCACATCTCCCTTTCATTTTTGGAGACAAAGTCAACTCTTCCAAGTCGATATAACATACATGTAACAATCAATCGACCACACAAGCTGACACTCATGCATGTGAAAATGATCAGCATTCTCAAGTTGACAACATACATGTAAACAAAGCAATCAACCAACACAAGTCAATCACTCGTGCATGTTCAAGCACAATGAAACTATAAAAAATTACACTATTCACACACACAAACTTTCATGCATGTATAACAATTCTTAAATCTCTCACAAGTACAATCACAAGTATAAGAATCCCATTGGTATGTACAAGTAATTAAAGAGCTGAAATGACAAAATTTGTTGCAATAAAGAGAGTTAACATACTGCACTTTCAAACACCTTCTCGGCGTAAACATGCAAGTTCAAGAATGCAACCATGAAGGCAAATTTGTAGTCACAAATTTCCATCTTTTCTACATCTAAGTGAGTCAACATAACTCTACTTTTCCAACATCTTGCTTCATGCAATATGTAGCATACTTTTAGGAGAAAATAAATGCATTAATAAGGAAAAAAATTGCATCAATTATCAAAAGAAATGCAAGGCCTTAATTGGTTAAGAAATCAAACCATCTCTTTCTAAACCATTTCAATGGCGCTTCTTTCAGCTGTACTTCATCATGTGTATCATCTTGTGCCACATCAATTATGCAATCCTCTTTTCCATTCTTGGCAAAATATCTCTCCACCTTCTTAAAATGTCGTGGAGACTTGTTGGATGAAAAGTCCAACACTTGTCTGCAAGATGACCTTGCTTATGACAATGAGTGAAAAATAATTGCATCTTCTTTTCAACATGGTTTCCATTATCCAATGGACCTTTGGTTTTCTGTCTCTTTTGTTTTGAAATTTTCCTGTTTATCTCTATCCTCTTCCAACACCTCAAAATTGAATGGTTATTCAAACCACAAAAATAACATGTAAATCTTCTCCAAATCTTATGTGAAGATTTACCATGTTTATCATAATCAAGAAAAACTTGATTAAAGGCATATTTATACCTTGCACATTCACCTTTGTTTCCTTCTTTATGAGGTGAATTTTATGAGGTAGTGGCTCTCTTCGGAATACCAACAATGGTTTCAATGACCTTAGAGATTTGAAAATCCTGTTGTTTGCCATTTCCACTAGTTGCATGCTTATGAGCATCTTTTTGCAAAGTGGGTATAAAACATTTGCATTCCTCATGAACACAAACTTCACAAGCTTGAGGTAATGAACATGTAATGAAAATCCCTCTTGGAACACCTTCATGTGCCTCCTTGGATTTAGAGCATTCTCTATCAAGTTGTCCATAACCAAGACCCAAATACCTAGGGCTTTCCTCAACAACAATTGTCTCAACTATGCCTTGTGCATGTTTGCCTAACCCTTTAGCTTCATAACCCATATTCATCAATAATTTGGATCCTATTCCTCTAGTGTTTCTTTCAAAAGCACCAAAATGTTCATTTTGAGAGGAAATTGAAGATAAACTTGAATTTCATACCTCATTTTCATGCACATACTTGTTTAGGGTTTCCTTGGCATCATGGAGTTGAATCTCCATCTCATGCATCTTTTCAAGAAGTTCTTGCTTCTCCTCCTTCATGGCCATCAACAACTCTTGAAGTATATTGTTCTCCTTCCTATCTTCATACAACTCTTGCACCATATCTCTCATGATGATAATCTCTCGCAACATCTCTAAATCAAAGAGCCATGCTTAGGAAGGTGAATTAGAAACATCACTTGTTGTAGCTTCCATCACACTTGTAATGCATAAAAAAGTTTCACAAAACTTCAAAAAGTTTCTCAACAAAGAAGCATCTTCTTTCTTCATGTTACACACATAAACTTGCAGACAATTAAATTCTCCTTGCACAAATACAAAACCAATAGCTAATTTTCTAGTTAACCTTGGAAAACCATCTTAGGGTTAAAATTAGCTAACTGTGCTCTGTTACCAACTTGATCTGAAATGTTGGGAAATCTTGTTAATTCTATGCAAGCTCGCTCATCAGTATTAAAAATAATTGTGTTTAGGATCATCTCAAATTAAAAAAAAATTGCGAGGAATTATGTGTCAAGTATTGAGTGTATTTTATGAGTAATTTATGAAGTTAATTAGTTGTTTAAAACACATATAAAACAAGTAAAATTGCAGATAAGTAAAACACAACAACTCATAAACACCAAGATGATAAAGGAGTTCACCCCAAACTCGGCTACATCTCCTTGGACCTGCTTCAATGACTAGGCCCTCTTTGGATTAATGGTCAATTCTCTGATTACATGCACTTGTAGTGCTCCAATGGCTTTTAAACCTACTCCATTGGGTTCAAAAGACCCAAAAACATCATAAATGACTCTCCAAGCTCTGCAATTAGACTTCAACTGATCTAGGCTTGACCTTCTATCTTGATGGCACTAGGCTTCCTTAAACTTCAATGTAGAAAAATCAGATACAAAATTGCATTTCTGCCTCTACAACCTGTTCCATTATATTCAGAGCATCCAAATCATATAAGAATACCTTTTTATGATCCCAAATGGGTTGAAAATTACAAACGTTATGGCCAAAACAATGTCTCCTAGGAATTCTCCACTAAAAATGGAGAAACTCTAGTTAACTCCACTAAATCTGGAGTTAGCGTCGAATTTAGGGGACCACCAAAAGTGCCACCAACTTAACTGCAGGTTAATTAGGGGATAAGCTCATGTTTAATTAATGTTAATCATGCAGTTAGTGCTTAATCCGTGTGTTATGCCAACTGTTAGTTGACGATTTACGGTGGTGGTCACATGTGAGGTTTATGTTGGCGGTTACTGTTAACCGTTGGCCTCTAGTTTTGTGATAGTGGTCACATGGGAGGGTACTGGCCCTCTCCTCCCCCAACCACCGACATATATCGTAATAAATACAATATGCGATCATTATAGGTTAAGACTTATGGTGGTAGTGTAGTGGTAAGTCGTGGAGTTTGTATAGGTGAGGCTGCATGTTCAACTCTGCTGGCTTGCCAATAATTTTGTCACTGCACACCGATAATGTTCGACCTTTGGGGATGGACATGTGGCGACCTTCGGGTTTGCCACATGTCCCCTCCTCATTAGTCTTTCCTCCAACTAATGAAAATGAGCCAACTCACCACACTGGAGACCAACCACAATGTGCCACTTGGTGAGATCCCATTAGCCATTGACCATCCTTGACCTACATAGTAACCTGCCACGTCAGCTATATGGATTTCTGACTATGTAGTGACTGTACGTTTTTTTTGTAAAATTCCTCTCTTTGGCAAAGCAAACAAAACTCAATATCTTCTTCATACAAACTCCATTTTGAGTGAAATGAATTACATTGGGATCGTATTGCTGAGACGGACACGGTCATTCAGGTTTCGAGTGATTTTGAGCATTTTTATTTTTGGGCAAATTTTTGCTCCTAATCTAGATTTCGATCACATACCTTCCACATGTTAATCGAGTATTTAGTTGCCATTACAAACCTCATTAATTGGTTTCAAAGTGAATTCTTATGAATTCCCAACCATACAATTCTGATGCATAAAAAAAACAACATTAAATCATGAAATAACAGCGATATATATATATATAAGTTGCTATAATAGAAATAACAAAAAATATATAATAATAATTATTTTTTAATAATGTATAATGCTTTAGAATTTCAAAACTATTTCAAAAAATGGTTAAATTTTTAATACTATTTTGTATTAACTTACACTATAAAACACCTTCATTTATAATTCAAAATAAAATTTCATTTAAAAATAGAATTACTCAATAACCAATCTACTTAATTTTTGAATAGATAAATAGTGAAGAACATATACACCAAAGGTTAGATACCTAGTCTTCACCGCAGGTATAGGTCTCTAGCCTTATTATGTCTAGTGAATGCGTATAAAATGTTGAAGGTTGCTTTTATTCATGTTGTCCCATTTAGAAAAGTAGTGGGATTTGAATTCCATGGTTCTCCTCTACAAGCATAAATGTGGTCAAATTATTATTCTGTTTTATTCAAGTCAAATTATCATTCTGTTTTATTCAAATTAGGTATTACTGGAAAATAAGAAATCAAAAGTCCTTAAATCATACTAAGAATGATGTAAAATTGTTCATTCATGAACGTAAATGAATAAATAGTTCCCTTCGTAAGATAGATTATTAAGGCTCCATTTACGCTATATCTAAACTGAGTTATGTACATGTCACCAAATGGATCCTTCTTAGCAAGTTATGGTCAATTTGTAAATGTAACTTCCTCCAAGAAAATTAGGCATTAAGTAGCAAAATTAGATCCATCAACCCAACCCCTATGTGGAACTATCATACTCCATGTCTTCAAATATAAATTTTTTTATGTATTAAGAAAGAGATCTATTTTGAAATCCATATTAACATTGTTTATTATGATATTGTAAACCATACTTTACTCCTATCATAATGCATGTACATGTGCTAATACATAGGAACCATGCAATGGGAAGGTGTTAATATGGTAAAATGAATTTTAATATAGTTAAATGCGCTGACACGGCCATTTTTGTCTTAGACATGGCCTCACACATCCACCATATTAAGCCACCTCCACTATATATGTAGGCCACCTCGACACTAATGTAAAATGGTCAATATAGAGTCCGTTTCAGTCTATGGAGACATGACCATGTGGCGCTCAGTCATTATGCTCCATAATACATCTCATAGGGTTTCTTAATATTAAACCTTGAAAACACATAATTCACGACTAACATGTTCAATATATGATGGACATGTGCCAACCTCAAATTATGTATTGGAGGAAGTCATTGATACCAACTACAACCTTACTCAAAATGGTAATTAAGCTTTGGATAATTAATATCAACTATACTTCAACTCAATTGAAAAGGGTAGTTAAAATTTGGATAATTTACTTGATACCAACCACAACCAATGTCAACTATAATTCATGTGAAGAGGGTCATTAAACTTTGCGTAATTTACACCATCATCATTTATGAATCTCAGAGGATATGTATTGAATTCTATTGTTTCTTCTAGTGATATTGAAGATTATGGGAGGTGCATAGGGATAAACAAGGTAGTTCCTGAAGAATAAAAACCATGGTTACTTACGGTTTAGGAATTACGCATTTTTCACTTTTAGTCTGTAAGACAATTAATTGTATTCATTGTACGTTGATAACATCATTATTAAATAGAATAAATTTCTATTTGAGTTTTTTTACTTCAAATCCACCATAATTGTTTAGGCTTACCATAGGCATTCTTCAACATGATTGTACTCTTACGGTGAATCATGATGTTATAATTGTAGCCCTCGGGAGAGAACATTTGGGATCATGCTTGTGATAGAAAGAATAAGGTATATAGTTACTTGTTACGATTCTATTTTTAGAATTGTATTTTTCTAGCATTTCTTAATGGAGGAGTGATTTGAGTTAAATTTAGTTATAATTAATTGCACTAATTTAGGATTTTGAAGAATGATTACAAGTTTGGAATAGGTGTCCAAGTTTTTAAAATATACTGATTTTCTTTTGTGGCTTTCTTATTAGAATTTATCTATTAAATTTTTGTAATTTCAAGAACATTAAGTACTTTCAGTTTTTTATTCAAATTTATAATTCATTGTGTAGGAATTTTCAACTTTAAAACATTATCTCAGCAAATAAATGAAAAGCTTTCACTGGAAATGCTTTTATAGAGTTTTTATTTCATACTAAAATACATGTAAAAGTATTTGAAAATTGGATTATTGTACACTTGTAAGAACATACAGGTTAAAGAATTATTTAAAAAAACATAAGTGAAGAGAATGTTAAAAACAATAATATTTCTGCTAGACTCTAAGTCTATTTTGAAAGGTAATCTAATTTATTATTATTATTTTCCATTTTCTAATTTTGATTTTCAATATCATCAACATTATTAGCATTGGCTTACCATTTTATTTCATTTATGGAGTTATGTCTTTAGAACTTGTCTATCTCTTTGGTTAGCAAACTAGCCAAGGAAACCTATAACTCTTATTTGGGATGGGTGGAAAGAGCTAACTTTTATTTTGAGGCTTTATTCTATTCTAAGTTCATAATCATCACCATTCCATTCTAATGTGTTTTTGGATGTCATATTACTCTTCTAAATACATGAAGTGATAAGTACTAAAGGAAATACAAACAAATGCATAATCTCCTTTTTATGTGGAGGATTTTGATGAAAGAGGTGAATGAAAAAGAAAATAGTGATTTGCAAACATGGCACTGAATGATATTCTTTAGGTCTGATTTTTCATAGAATTTTAAAAATTATGATATTTATATTTATATGGCCTTTTTCGTTGTTAAATGTAATTTAAAATATTTATTCCCATTGTTCACTATCAATTAAGGATCATTCCTATAGTTTGAACTTTGATATGAAATGAATATAGGAAATCCTAGCATAAAAGTAAATAAGCTAGACCAAGGTCATTTAACTACTATGCCCAAAAAGAATAAGCATCAAGGAAAGACAAATCAAGAGGCTCGTCATTTAGCTATATCCTCACTAGTTTGGATTTATAAGCTCGGACCTTGATCATCTGTTACTATTGTTGAAAAGGTACTATCTCAAGGAAGTGGAGCCTTCTGGACTAGTGAAACTTCATTCAACGCATGTAATTACTACTATTCATTCAAGTTCTCATTTAAAAGTAATATATGCACTACTACATCAATGACACTTTTAAGACATTTTTTTAAGACAAAAGAAATATATTGTCTTAAAAAATCACTTTTTATTTTACATTAAAATTTAATATCAATTGAATTGTCTTAAATATGAACTTTAAGACAAAAATTGTTTGAGACAAAAATATTTTAAGAGAAAACTTTATATTTAAGACAAAAATATTTTCAGGCAAAACTTTATATTTAAGACAAAAGTAGTTTGAGACAAACATTTAAAGACAAAACTTTATATTTAAGACAAAAACAATTTAAGATAAAATTATTTTAAGACAAAAATGAATTAAGACAAAATTATTTTAAGACGAAACTTATATTTAAGACAAAAATAGTTTGAGAAAAAAATATTTTAAGACAGTGGCCACTTTAGATGAAAACTATTTAAGACAATTAACAATTAAGACACAACTATATCAATTTAAGATAGTATTATCTAACAACTGCAAAATTGACTCTAATATTGCGCCCTAAGTCCACCAGTTTGCAGGCAACTACTGTCTTGCGCCTATACGAAGGTTGTTATTTTACTTACCATTCATGTTAGCTTATATAAAGACAACGATTTGTTGGGCTCTTTGTTTTTTGGGGGTAGTCGACTAAGAAGAACGCAACAAATTTGACTGACAAGATTTATCGGACATCAATTCCTCTTTTGTCCCTTTCATATCTATTGATACGATTAGAGCCAACTTGTCTATCAATTCATCTGGCACTGCTACACGGAGGGGGATTTTAAGACAATTTTTTAGGAGAAAATAAATATTTTGTCTTCAAATTTTCAATACGAGGCACTAGTAAAAAAAGGCAAAGGTAAAGGATTAGGGGCCCATCTTTACATTGTTGATGGGTTCTTTAGGAAGTGGAGTGATGGAGGTTGAGAAAAAATGATGGCATTTAGGGCGATGGAGGCCGACAATAGAGGTGTGCTTCATGAGAGGATCGACGGAGGAACTTTTGCTAAATGTAGAAAAACAATATCATAGTTGGAGTACTTTTTGGGGTCTCCATCAATTTTGTTTAATATGTGTTTTTTCACTGTTTGATTTATTTTGAATGCTACTTCTATCTGTTGGTTGCTATTATCAACACATTATTGTGCTAGAAATCTGGATTGTCATGAACAACATGGATTAGATTCACCTGAAGGATTGTTGAAAAATGCAACAATAAATTCTTAATTTGATTTTTCCTTCATTAAATTGAGAAAAAATGAATTTTCACATCAGCGTACAACTTGGATGCAATTAACTTGTGTGGCATGCCTTGTGTCACCTAGTTTACTAAGTAAATACGAGTTAGAGGAGTTAGAGTTTAGTTTAGCATTTGTGATTGCTAATTTGTATCAATCAAGGTTAGTTATCTGAAGTTGTATTCAAGTAAACTAGTTCTAATTGTTGAAGGAACTTGTGGAAGGTCAGTTGTGCAGTGGGACTTCTATCAAACACAATGATCATCTAGTTAATTGATCAATCATCCCAAAATAACTAGTGCATGCAAAGAATTCAAGTTCCCCAGCTGTGGTGGAGATTCCAAGGCAGTGTAACATTAGTTGTAGACTAGCCTTGAGTGTACAAGTGTTGCATGCAATCAGATGATCAACCTTGGGAATTATGCAATCCATTTTGGAAAATTTCCTAAATAATAGGGGAATATCTTCTTGAGGAATTGTGCAAGGAAATAGGGGCTCAAGAAAAGGCATAAATTGACTAAGTCTGGGTCAAAGCTTCTCAATGAGTAGAGATAGAGGTTATTCATTTGCAAGTTGTGCTAGTTGAGAAAAGAAATTGTAATACATCTATGTTCATCATATTAATGGAAGCATACATTGGGGTTTTTACTAGATTTCTTTACCCAAGAAAGATACTGTGTGCATGTGTGTTATTTCTTATTGCATGCCTGAAATCTTTGCTCTAAGTTGGGAATTAACTTCCATAGTGTAGTAGAGTAGGCTTTTGTCTTGTAATTTTGATTAAAACTTCATGTGTAGTTGAAAATCTACATCATAATTTCTATATGGTATTAGAGCAGGAATTTCGAACTTGTTTCTCAAGAGGTTCAAATTTGTAGTTCAGTGTAGCAGGATCTCTTCAGAGCTGAGAGGATGACCTTCAATGGGTTGAGTCTAGAGTAGGCCTTGGAATGAAACTATAATTTCATCGCATGGAGCATGTATTCGATGAAAATGGATTTGTAGAATACATCAAGGGAGATGTTGCAAAACCAACAAAATATGATGCTGAAAACCTTGCTCAGTGGAAGGAAGATGTAATCAAGGCGAGGAGAATAATATTTGAGGGAGTACGAGACCACATTGCCACCAGTCTCCATGGGAAATAAAATACTTATGAAATGTGGTAGACACTGAAAAATCTATTATAGAATAGTAGTGACCACGGAAGTTGGAGCTCAAGGATAAACTTTGAAATATCAAGATGTAGAAGAATGACACTATCCCGCAGTATCTGAGTAGGTTCACACAAGTTCGTTATGAGCTTGCAATAGTTGGTGTTATTTTTTCAGAGGATGAATTGGTAAGCTTATCCCTTCTGGGCCTTCCTAAGAGCTGACATAACTATTAAGATTTAGTGAATGGAAGGGAGAAATTACCAAATTGGGAACACTTGTGGTCTGATTTGGTACAGGAGGAAATAAGGCAGAATACTAGAGATGGGACCTCATCTAAGGGTGAGGATAAAAAAAACTTTGGATTATTTTGAAAGGGAAAGAAGGGAAAAGGGATTAAATATCAAACCAAACCAGAATCAAGTCAAGGGAGGAAGAAGAAAGATCTGTTAAAAATTAAATGCTTCCATTGTCATGAATGCGGGCAATATGCCATGAAGTGTCCACACAAAAATGCAAGCAAGAAGAAATTAGGAGGAGAGCATGTTAAACCTTGGCTTCATATTTCGAGCTTGACTTTACCCTTATTGTATGCATGTCTAGCACAATGATGGGGAGCGTGTGGTACTTGAACTCAAGTGCATCATTCCACATGAAAAGGTGTAAATATTTTTAAGTGACTTGGAGGAGAAATATCTCTAGATGCACATTAAGCTAGGGGATGAAAAAGGGTACAATGTGACTGGTATTGGTACAGTCACCTTTCAAACGGAGTTAGGCTCCCCTCTTAGGCTCAAGGATGTCATTCTTGTTCTAGGCCTAAAGAAAAATTTCATATTTGTTGTAGTTTTGGAAGACCATGGTTGTGAAGTGATATTCATAAAAGGAAAAGCATTCTTGAGACACATAGCCATGCCACAGGTGAAGCAGATCGAGGTTCGTGTGAAGAACCTGTATAAGCTAGATGTGGAAGACTGTGTTTCATTAAGCACTAAGGCAGAGAAAGTGCAAGTCGTGATGTCAATGAACTTTGGCACAAAATACTTGTCCATTTGCATCATGGCACCTCAAATATTATACAACAAATAACCATTGGCCTCCCTAAAGGAGCACTTAAGCAATAGGATGTATGCAAAGGATGTACATTGTGGAAGTACATAAAATCCACATTCCATGATCGGGACAACAAAGGACATGCAATCCTAGAAAGGATCCACTATCATGTTTATGGACCTTTCTTAACAACCTCCACTATCATACACAAATATTTTGTCATTTTTATTAATGACTTCTCATGAAAGCATTGGATCCTCTTCATGTGGAAGAAAGATAAAACATTCTCCAAGTTCGTAGAATTCAAGGCACTGGTTGAAAAAGAAGCTAGCAAGAAGGTGGAGGCTCTATTGTAGCAGCTACAATACCCTCCAAATTTTGGCCTGCACTTAAATTTTGGAGCCTACTATGGATATTTTGATCGATCGTTCCTTTGTCATTTATTGGTAAGTTGATGATCTCAAGATCCCCTTTTCTATCTTATGAGTCGTTCATGCTTTTATATTTACATAGAATGTGTCATCTTTGGGCATGGGGGTTATCGCTTGTCATACAAAAGGTGGTTTGTTTTGCTTCAAGGGGAAATCTTTATGACAATGGGTTGTCCTCACCATGTAGACATGTTTCATACTCATTTCACACACTCTTACACAAGTGTTGCCTTTATCCTCCCAAAGTCTATCATCGGAGTTGCACTTCTCGTAAGTTGCCACAAAGGTTGTTGCATTAAGCGAAGTATGTGTTATATGTTTTAGATGGTCTATGTTGTATCGCCAAGTTTTCAAGTGTGTGATGGTAGTAAATTTTTATCATTGTTCACATGAGTTCCATTGATCCCACACTTAGCAAAAGTTCGGAGTTTCCTTAGAAACCTAGCCTCATCCAACTTTCCTGAACTGCACACTTGACATATGTAACCCTCAAGAATTTCCCTTGCTTGTTGGAACTGTGCAATGTGTAGAAATCCCCACCTCCTTTAGCATTCAAAACTGCACAGTGGTTTCCTCCAATTTCCATACCTCAACTGGAACCCACCGTCTCTAGAAACTATGTAGTTTTGTCCCTTAACTACCCATTCTACCTTGCATCCTAAAACTACATAGATGTGTCCTCCCAGGGCCTCATCCCATAGCAGTTCCTTTCATCCTAAAAATGTGTAAATGTGACCTCCTAGGGCCTCATCCTGGAATATTCACTACCTGCTAAAACTACACAATTATGTCTCTCAAGGGCCATGAAGAAGGATTACATCATAGATGACTCTCAAGGAGTTGGGGAGAAAAATAAGTAGACTAAGGAACCCAAGGTATGATATAATATCAATATCACATGAAGACTGCACCTGATGCATAACACTTTGGACATTAGGTTTGGAAAACAAAGCACATCTTTGAAATACACCGCTTAGTGTAGCTTAAAATATTGCTTATCATTGTCATATCATTCTGTCTTCAATGACATGCATGGTTGCAAGAAATGAAATTCATTCCATGTGTTTCCTATACGTGTCTCACTCCCTTTCACTTGTTTATTACATAGCTTAGAAGATGAAGAGTATTACCACTTGATTATTTAAGCTACGGAGGTTGTGACCAACATGATCTTATGACTAACCAGGCACGATGCAAGGCATCCTAAGTGGGATGAAATATGTTTGATGATATGTATATAGTAAATACACTCCTTTTCATTACTCCTTTGCATTAATCCTTACTTTGTATCTTGTATGTACCCATACTACTTGTCATATTTGGCTACTTGCTGCTAGTACTCTCTTGGCTCTTTCCTCACAAAGCAGCGGAAGGAATTTACTTCAACCTGATTTCTTAAAGATTCTTCATAGAAAGTATAGAGCTAAGAGAAGGAGATGTGGAATCTCAGTATCAAACTCTTGAAAATACTTTGCATGTTTGAATCTATCCAAATGATTAAGCTTCCGCTCAACAACATTGTCAATCTTGGAAGACTTAAAAAAGATCACATCTCTAGATATTATAAACCTCCATCATAGAGATGGTATTCTTTGGATGTATGAGCACCCAAAGCAGATACATTTGTGACTCCTTGCATTGAGCTTTTTTTATCTATTCCTTAGGTATGAAGGCATAACAGGAGGAACCAAAAACCTTGAGATGCCTCACCGAAGGAATGTGGCCATACCACATTTCTTAGGATGTTTTGTTTCTGATAGCATGAGGTGGACACCTATTCTTTATATACACAACACATAGAACCACATTAGCCCAAAACCTTATGAACTTAACATGTGAACTATGCCAAGTTCATAGTGAAAGTAATACATTCTAGTGAACTATGTGCTGAAAAATGTAGCAAGAAATTCTCAATTTGATTTTTCCTTGATTAAGTTGAAAAAAATCGAATTTCCACATCAATAGACAACTTCAATGATGTTAACGTGTGTGACATGGCTTGTGTCATCTAGTTTACTCAGTAAATTCAAGTTGGAGGAGTTATAGTTTAGTTCTGCATATGCGATTGCTAATTTGTAGCAATAAAGGTCAATTATCTCAGGCTATTGTTAGTTAAACTAATTCTAACTTTTGGAGGAACTAGTGGAAGGTCATTTAAGTAGTGGGACTTCATTCAAACTCAGTGATAATCCAATTAACTGATCAATCAACCCAAAATAGTTAGTGCATGCAGAGAAGTCTAGTTCCCTAAGATTGGTGGTGATTCCAAGGTAGTTTTAATTTCTTGTAGCTCACATATTTGTAAGAACTTACTATAGCCATAGTGGAGGAGGTAGCTTTAGTGTGATATTCTTGTGAAATTGCAGAAGGAATGATTGTTGGTAGCATTAATAGCCTACCAACAATTTGTTTTGCGCCACACTTCAATATTTTGGGTAGGGTTTTTGAGGGTGGATAATTTTTTCTGATGCTTTTTGGTCATGCACGTCCTCACTAACTATCTTGGGAGGTCTATAATAGTTCCTTGCATGCATGTCCTCACTAAATATTTTTTGGGATGTTTGTACTAGTCCCTTACAAAATGATGTTTGTCAATGCTTAACTACTTATGACCTTAGGTGCTCACAACACTCTGACAGTTTATGACACTCTCCAAATCACCATTCTTGAAAGGATCCAACAAAACCACTTTAGAGGAAGATGAGAAGGGAACACTATTATTGGAACTAGCCTAGAACTAGTGGAATTGGCTGGTCCAAATCGTTTCAGAGTTGTACTAGTCTAATTTGGTGCTTCAGATTGGCTAAGGTTGGTCTTGTTGAACTGACCTTAAAACACCAAAGTGACTAGTTCTCTACTAAACTGACTAATTCTGAAGAATGTAGTGCAACATAGCTAATGACCACCAAATATTATTTTTTTAATAAAGAATACTTAAAAGGAAAAAAATTATCTTAACCCTAGGGCCCTACAAAACCTAACCCTAGTAATTAATGGTAATAATTAATTTTTAAAGTTAAAGTAAAAGTTGACATTCTCCTTATCTTTCCTTTTTGAAAAGGAAAGATAAGGATAAAGTCAACTTTTACTTAAATTTTTAATATTAGCATTAATTGTTTCGGTTTGTTTCAGAGTGGTTCCAACTTCATTCAATTTTGAGAAAGTCAAATTTTAGATCCCATTCAAAACTTAGTGGTGACTATTTGAATCGCTTCTTTGTAATGAGTCCTAGACTTTGACTTTCAATTTTTCATGTGCATTTATTGCATAATCATCTTCCTCATGAGAATTTGCAGTAGAATTTGATCTTTAATCCATTGCAAGCACTTGACCTAGCTTAGGGAACTCCCAACTACCCCTCCCAAGTTGCTCCTCAACATTGAAATTTTCTTTGGAAGCAGGAATTCATTTTATCCATTAGATCATTTTTTCCACTATGACAGTCCAACACACCCCTACCAACATATGTTTGACAATCCATCTCATCTTTACTACTACCTTACAAACACTCTTAAATCTTGTGTCTCCAATCTAAAAGAGGAAGAACCAGAAAGGGCCTTCTTATCCCTCTTCTCAACCCACAATATGTTTAGCTTATCTCTTATGCTTACAATCTAGTCTTCTCGCAGCTTCAGAATGGAAAATATTAAACAAAGTCTCATGATGTGCACTTAGGGAGGCATAATTCACCGTTGCTTTGTATCAAATTACCCCCCTAACATTCCCTTTACCTTTACATGCAAGCATATATTTTCCTCGTGGATGACTGTTAAGCTTCCCATCCCTATTTCACCTTCCTCTCCTACCCTCATGAACCTGATAAGTTGAATTTAACCAATCTCACTATAACTGAGATAAATAACCCATCCAACTAGGTAGATTGAGTTAAGACCCTTTTATAAACTAAATCCATCCCTCCACAATGATATGGCCCTCTCCAACAACATCATCATGTTGTCTTCGAGATCTATCATTCCCATGATCACCATAAATTTCCCAGTCCTTCACTTACGTCTTTGGTAATGTCATTATTTATATCACTTATAATTTGTTGTATTGTTGCTTGTGTTATTATTTCCTTTGATGGAAATATCTCCCTTGTAGGCACGAGTAACCAAATTCAAGTTCTTATTGAAATCTTGCGTTAACATACCTAATTTTCATTTTAACCTATTCGGTTTCAATTCTAGTGTGGTTGGTTTATTACATGAACTATAGATGATGGAAATCAATGTCACTCATCGCTTTATCTAGTTTGACTTGTGCTAAAAATATCAACATACCATTCCATAGGTGAAGATATTATTAGTATCCCCTAGAGGAACCATTAATGAAGATGATCCCAAATAATAAGCACAACACCCTTTGTCAAAAGTATCTTCATCCCAACATGATCTTTCACACTACTATGTGATATTGCATATATTTTCTTTATTGATGCCTATGGATCTTATGTCACCCGAAACTTAATACATCCTCCTAATAATATTTTAACTCCCTATATAGAAATCTTAATAGTAAATATGCATTAACCTTTGCCATAATAGTAATGGATGTAAAAACATGCAACCAGAAAAAAATCTAATTCTTCTAAATGAGAACCAATAGTAACTCTAACACCCTTTATATATTTTGCATGATCAAATTTTTTTTTTTTTTTTTTCAAACTCTTTTTCAATTTGTCTAAATGTATTTTCCTATATTTGTTCAATAATTTGTGCATATTATCTTAATATTAAATATTCACTAACCTTTTCCACAATAATAGTGGATCTAAAAAATGAAACTAGACAAAATCTAATTCTTCTAAATGAAAACGAATTCTAACTCTAACACCCTTCCTATATTTTGCATAATCAAACGATGTTTTATTCAAACTCTTTTTCAATTCGTCTAAATGTATTTTCCTATCACTATTCAATAATTTGTGTGTATTATCTTAATATTAAATATGCATTAACCTTTTCTATAATAATAATGGACACAAAAATGAAACTTGAAAAAATCTAATTCTTCTAAATGAAAACCAATTGTAACTCTAACCCCCTTTATATATTTTGCATGATAAAAAATTATTTTGTTTCAAACTCTTTTTCAAATCGTCGAAATGTCTTTTCCTATAGTTGTTTAATAATTTTTGTGTAATCTAATTCTTCTAAATGAGAACCAATTGTAACTCTAACCCCTTTATATAAATGAGAACCAATTGTAACTCTAACCCCCTTTACATATTTTGCATGATAAAAAATTGTTTTGTTTCAAACTCTTTTTCAAATCGTCGAAATGTCTTTTCCTATAGCAAAACTATAATTTTTGCAATACACACAAGTTTTTGGCATCCCTTTGTATTTCCTATTCTTTCTACTCATGCAATTGATTCAGTAGAGGGGAGCCCATAACCAAAGGGTGGATTTCCAATTTTTGCTACTCGCTCAACTGATTGAACATAGGGGAGTCCATAACCAAAGGGAAAAATGGAGAGCAACATGGAGATTGCTAGAAGCCGCAGAAGCCTCAGTAACTATTGTCCCTCCTCATCTTGACATTTTTAGCGAGACTGAATGATTTTCTCTCAGCATCCATGGTGTGCACAGTTTGGAACGAAGTTCTCACGCAAAAATACCAAAAGCTCAGGTCCCATGCACTCCTCCTTTCTCTCATTTTTCCTCTTCAAACACGCAGCCAAGCACTTAAACATTTCTAAATTTATGGATCAATTACAGGATCAAGATGTCCAGTTGGCCTCCAAATCCCTTAAAAAACTAGTTAGGGCACCATAACCAACCACAAGAATGTATTTCAAATCTAGGGTTTGTAGGGTTTGTGAATAAATGTACTTTGTTGGAGGTGGTTGCCACTTCCATACCCAATTTCCAGGATTTAGGTATTAAGGCCTTAGTGCTATTGAAGTAGCAATAAGGGCATCAACTTGAATAACGCCCCTACATAGGCAGGTAACTGGAATTATATATGATATTATGCAAGTCAAGCAGCAAAACCATGGCTTCTAGCCCCCCAAGTAAGAATATTCCCATCCAACTCACTGTATCAATATAGATCGAGATTGAGTTAGAGTATATAGGGTCGAGGTATATTTTGAGGGCAATGGTTCCACCGAGGTCTAGGCTCAAAAGTGTAGAAGTTCTTCTATTCCGTCGAATTATAGATGAAGTTTTAGAATTATAGATAAAGTTTTAGAAATCAATATCGTCTGGTGGTTGTTAAGGGCATGTCACATCTTATTATAAGGTACTAGTTGTAGTCATTACATTAGAGCTGCATGGACTATAAGCCCTAGAGACTTTTTTATTTAGTCTGTAGCTCTAGCTCTAGAATGATTGCATTACTATGGTTTGTAAAATCGTAGCCCTATTTCTAGTAGGAAAATCCTCAAATTTTCCTACTTGTTCTCCTTCTCAGACCTTGACTACACTCTGTAGTCTTGTACGCAGCTCCTCAAAACATAAGCTCCTTACTACTTCTGAATCACACTCTAATGGTAGCGACTTCCATTGGAATACCACCAATGACAAACACTCTGCTTATGTTGTAGTAATATCCAAGTTGCAATGGTGTTTTGGAATGCAAGTAGAATACACCATTCACTTCATAACGTTGTTTGCGATTGATGATGGGGGCTAAGTTTGAGGGGATTATTGTTCCAGTAATGTTGATTTTCCCATAGTGGAAAGATCCTTGTGGATTGGGATGAGTTGCACTGGCTTTCAAGTTCCATCTGTACAACAATACCCATTCCAATTTTTACAACTTGATTATATAGGATAGGTACAAACTCCTAGATATTTTAAAATTCAGCTTTTTTTAGTTGAGATTCTTTGGGGATGCCTCCTTCTTGAACCTAACCTAAACAATACAAGCTAGAAAATGCTTCGGGAAACTTGAACTTGGGTAGATGAGATGGCAGGCCATAATCCAAACTACTCAAACCGAAAAACCATTAAGCATTCTTCAAAATTTATTTTTAATAAATATGTCCAATTTCCATGATGATCTTTTATCTATATAACATAACAATTTCTTGGCTTGAATTGGTAAACTAGGGTCCACTTAAGTGTCCAACAAACATTGTACTAGTCTAGCTTTGACATTATGAATTTTTGAAGCAAGCAAGGTCTCACTTGAGGAGTGCTACCAAGGCATTGGATAGGTGGGGAGCTCTACATAGTCACTATCATGTTATCATGTAGTGTTTTCAAGTAACATCCATATACATTCATTTAACACTATACAATCTAACAACCATAATTTGTCTCTATGTTATGACATTAAATTATATTTTTGTAATTAATATTAATAATGGATAGATATTCAAACATTAATCTAAATATAAAACATAATAATAATGTAACATATATAATCATCATATATCATAAAACAAAAAAAATGAAATATATTTAGATTGTTGTAAAAATGACCAACATATAGGCTATGCTCCTTAGATCATATATTCATCAAATGAAATATATTTAGATTGCTCTAAAAAACGACCAACATATACACTATGCGCCTTAGATAATATATTCAACCAAACATTTCCCCAATGTTTCACTATTCAACTATCTAACTCATTATATTAACCCATATCGTAGTAATTATACGTTTTTTCCATAGAAACATTTGACATAAATAAAATTAACACGGACGTGGACAGACCACTTTTATCCACTTTCTTTTCTATATTATATTGATAAAAACCACACACCCTCATCCCAAATCCTATGCAAAACACTCCTTTCTCTTCGGTTAACATAGCTGGAGAATGCCATGGAGACCAACAACTAGAGGAATGAGGAATCCAAGTAGAAGATCGTCAATAAGATGTACTCAATTTGCGCACAAAACCCATCTGTCTCATTTTTTTGTTGTTTACAAAACCCATCCGTCTCGTTTTTTTTTGGTTGTCTTTTTTTATTTGGATCATGATGGATATTTCAATGTAGATTTGGGTTTTTATTGATTGTTGGTAGTTTAGGTGACCTCAATCAATCCATAGAAAATCTTCTTATGATTTTGGAATTTTAAATAATGTTTGGTTGGAAGGAGGAAGGGCTTTGGGATACTGGACCTGGTCTTGCACTTTGAGAATACCAAATATCCCCAAGCCTTTGTTGTTGAGCTTAATGCATTCATTCACTCTTGGAAATGATTATTTTGTTAAATAGCTTACAAGGAAATTTGGGATGAGGGCATATGTATATTAGATGTATGTTTTTGGGATATCTCTTTTCGAGAGACATGAAGGATATGGAATTTTCTCATCTTATAAATCATATCGGCCAACATCCATATGAGCGAAGTTTCTTTCTTTTCGACTTGCAAAACAGGATTAATGGGCTTTTATCATTCACTACAAGATTAATGGGATTTTATCATTCACCCCAATTTGAGATGGTTTTGTTAAATGATTTTTTGGGGGTTCTTTAGAGAGTTCTTAGTGTCATTAAAACTGTAATGAGCGAAACAAGATAAATTGTGATGATATCAAAATTTCTGGAAAGCCAGTGTGAATCTCGCAAGGCAGAGTTGGAACATGGGTACCTAGTAAGCATGATGTTAGGATTGAACCTTAAACTTTCCCAGACCACAATAAAAACAATGAGAAGCTTTCTAGTTATGTATGCTTTCTGGTTCAAATTATGTTATTGTTTATACACCTAATTTATAAGCCACACACGTAATTTTGCCTACTAAGATTTGTAGACATGAAGGAGTGGAGGACTTTCAAAGTCTAGGATTAGGGCCTTTGATACGACATCCCTTGATTGGGGATTACTTTGCACCCCTGGAAGATATAGTGACAACTTTCAAAATAACAACAGAATAGATTATATCCTATCTCTCTAATTTATTGGACAGTTGGAAAGAGAAAGATATACGAGTAGAGGAATTCTTGTCATTTGTGGCCAAGAAAGAATATGTTTCTTTTCCTCCACAGTTATGCATATGCATTGAACATTTAAGGATGCACATTGGTTTTATTTGACACACTAAGAAAGATGAAAAGGACCTTAATCGTCAGGTGGAAGCTGAAACAGAGAAGAAAATCGGTCTTGAAAGAAGGAAACAAGCATTTGCAATGCAATCCAAGATCATATCTAAACGATTGGCTTCATTTTTGTCTAGCAACAAGGAAACTACCTCCTCTGGTCACAAACATATAAGTTTTGAGACAATTTCAAGTTCAGATAATGATGAGGATCCTACAGCTAGAAACACCAGTGTAAGATCAATACCTAAGAGAAAATTAGATTACTAGTGTGAGAACTCTAGAGGTAGGTGCCCATACTCGTTAGTAGCAGAAGAATTGGCACAGTTAGGAAAACAACCATCAACAGATAAAGAAAGAAATTGCCTTAAATTCCCCTTTTGATGAAGATGAGGATCCAAGTGGAAAATCACAAGATATATTGAGAATGAAAAGGAGAAAGGTTCTACAACATGAGAAATATTTGGTTAGTTGCCCTTGCCATTCAATAGTAGGAGAGCATGCTATGTTGGGAAAACAAGTATCCATGGAAAAATCCAAATATGTAAAAGATGATGTTCTTCTTCTCAAAGACAATGAACTGAAAATATTCATTGCATCTTGGAAGGACATTTGTTGGGAATAGTCGGTGTATGAAGTCTTTACAAGAATGCTAGAATTGCAATGGATGGAAAAAAGGAAGGGGAATAAAAAATGCACAAGAAATTTGTTCAAACTTTTCACAATCCAATTGGCTATAGGTTTGTTGAATGTTGTTGTGATGTCAATGAAAATGGGACTATGGGATAGTATCTATGACACCTTCGAGAGGTCAAAAAACAAGATGGCAGAAATACTGAAACATAAGCCATTTCAATATTTTTTCCATCCTATTTGTTGACCTCTTGGAAAGTGTCATAGAAACAATATATTCTCCTCCTTTCTCACAGATATTCTTGCACCTCATTTTTAAAGTAGTATAGAGTTCCAACAGCTTTTTATCTTTCAAAATTTTCTTGAATTTCTCATGTTAACACGAATAAAGTTTTGATGGTAAATTGGAAGCAATGTAGAGCTGTTTGATTCCCTCTCTGTTGAGTTTTTCTCTGATAAATGGAATCAGGTTAAATTGGACAAGTGGAACCAACTACAAGTGAAATACATGATAATATTCTGATTGAGAGATGCATTCAACTTTCTTTATTCATCGACTTTCATACCATTTTATTCAACTTTATCCACCGAATTTCCTACCATTTTATTCCAAGATTATCTTCAGTGTAGGGTTGGGACTCTCCACACACTATTTAGCATGTGGGTGGTCACTGAGTGAAGTACCCAAACGTTAAAAAACCATATGTAGCTGAAAATTCAAGAACATTATAATCATAGATTAGGCTATAAAACTTTGCAACATTGTGTGGAATAATGGTTTAGGTTTAGCACAGGACTGGGAATAATGGTTTATGTTTAGCAGAGCATTGTATTTAGATATGGGTGTGTTCAAGGATTGGCAAGGATGTCGATACATGATGGTTGTTCAAAATTGTTGTTGCAGAGCTTGAGTGCTAAGTGAAACAGTAACAAATTCTTATAATTGCATGGGCAATCCACCACTGTTTATGGCAAGTTTATTAATAGGTAGGATGATTTGGAGATTCACAGATTCCCAACTCTTCTATGAGGGAACTCATGAAGTATATATCCAATGCCCATGTTGTGGAATTTATCCTTCTATAATGCCTTTACCTAAAATCTGCTATAACCACCTTTCAGATCCATGTCATTGCATTGTCTTCTGGACCAATGAAGAGATCACAATAATGGGATGCTTAGAATGCTAAGACAACTCTCTCAGAAAATCATTTCTGCATCTGCATACGAATTATGACAGCACCGGATGATGATTGGACTGATCAATGCTATGGTGCTGATCAAGGTTATGAAGCCAAATAGGGTTGGCTATCAATGTGTTTATAATAAGAGATCTGATCAATGCTAGAGCCTATCACACTGATGTTTGCCAAGTGTTGGAACGACTTTCACCGGTGTGGAATCTGTTTTTTCTTCTTTTTCTCTGAATGGATTCCATTCGAATACTACGAGACTTCATTGAAATGGGTTGGAATTGCGATTCCTTTCGGATTGTATTAGCTCAAGTTTGGGAAATTGATAAAAATGGGAAAAAGAATATGTTTGTCAGGGTTATTCACTTAATAAAACCTTCAGTTCTATTAAAAATCTAAAAGCTAGACATTGTAGCAAAATAAATGCAAGTCTTATTACCAACTCAGTTTTCTGGAGTTTTGGTGTTTGGAATCGATTTGCAGTAGTATCACAGGTAGAATATTCTCACAAGTAGAATAGTCTCAGATGCCATTGTCGTTTGAATACATATTGACATTTCATTGTGACATATCTATTGAGCCTTCGTTCATTTTCAAAGCCAAAACAGGTGTTGTGGGGTGTGCTACGAGGTTGGAGCTTTGAATTTCTGTCGAGTAGCACTATCAGTTAGTTAATGTTGTGGAAGAATTTATGTTTGCGTGTCTTGGTTTTTTATTTTAAAGGAGGATTGTAGGTCATATTGGGGCTTATATCTTAATTGGATGATGCTTATTGTTTGGAACAACACTTCATTTCGCAGGCACTAAGGTAGAGCGAGTGCTAATGGAAAATAAGGTAGATTTTAAACATGATTTTGTGTTGAACGGTTCTGCTCCTGCAAATTCAGGTTATTTTATTTGTTTAGTTATTTAAAATTTTCCTTTAAATTTGTTGTGAGATCCTATACGATATAGGTTTTTTTTTATTTATCATTGATGAAAGACTTCATTTTGAATTTTCTGGAGCGATCCAGTGCCAAAATCTTTGTAATTTTAAATAATTATGAAATTTTATATCTATTGCGACCAATTAAAGTTTTTATAATTTCCAGTCAAATTACTTTTATGGTTAATGAAGTACGGTGGGTGACCTTTTAAGGTTTGTTGATGGTAAATGCCATGTCTAATATGTTCATTTTTAACATTTTGCTATCTTTGCCTACACTCTATAAATTTATAGCCTGCATTGGATAAAGAAATAGACATAAAAGTACTTGTTCCAAAGAAAACAAACTGTAAATGGAAGGAAATCAATTGATAGAAATAAGAGAAGTTGGGCCAACTATGGGCAAGAAATATGGGGTACACATGCATAGGAAATAACAAGGAATTGAAGAAATGTTAGGAAATAAGAAAGATAATCACATCAAATGTTATAGAGAAGATTTTGTTTTATATATTTTTCATTTATACAATGAAATATACAAGTTGATGATAGATCATTCATGGCCAAACTTCACATAAAATATTGAATGTTAATTAAATAATAAAGTTGGAAAATATATCAAGGTGTTATCTTATAACGATAAAAAAATTCTTAATTTGATGATGATGTTAAGAAGTAACTAGCAATTAACGCCTAGTTTATTTTTACTGGGTAGTCTAAATCATGAGTGGATGGAAAAAACTCCTCCCAATGAAATTTCAATGCCAAGAATGAAAAAAGGTCCCCCAAGTTTTAATCAAGATTTTGTCAATACCCTGACTTCATTGAGTAGTTTGTTGAGTTGAACTTTGAACTAACATCAATACTATTTAATAAAAAGAGATAGAGATAGTTAAATTAATGAAACATTATAAATTATAAAATGGGAGAGTCTAATCAATCCCTTGTTGCTAATACAAACATCGTGTGTGGCCTTGACATGATTGAAAGAATTATTATAAAGAGGATTTTTTTTCATATATTCATTCTTCAATTGTAAAAAGAAATATAAAGTTGGATATATAAGTTTTTTATCTGCAGTTTTTGGCATGATAAGTGGATTGAGGGTATTAGATGCCTTAATTATCCTATCTAGAAGCCTAGTTTGTATTTGTAATCTGATACAGTGTTTTTTCATTGTTTCATGTTTTATATTCATCTCAGGCAATGGAGGTATTATTTTATTGTGCTTGAATATGGTAATGTCCTCCCTATTTCCTGATCCACAAAAATGTGCAAAATTTTCAGCACATCATTCTAAATTTTGAGGGATCCATAGCCCTTATGGTGCTAATGCATAGATAGGTTGTTGCAGGTTCACTATTGGTTAAGAGACTACAATTGTTCTTGCTTCATGTGATATACTATTCAAGGCTTGGGAGGAGTAAGTTCATGAAAGCAATTCAGTGAGTTTTAATCTGAAGGAGCATGGAGGCGTTGCTTATGTTTTCTACCATTCGTTTCATAAGGCTCAACACATTGTCATTACATGTTAGTCCCAAAAAAGGAAGCATGACCTACCTTCTCTTGTTAGGATCAGTGGCTTCCTCGACATGAAAACCACTCTTTATGCCTACACATGTTTATAAGGACCTCATGGATATGAAGTGTCATCAATGGAGAGGGAAATACAGAAGAAAAAAAAAACTAGATATTCTTGGATTGCCTCAAGGGTTACGATGATAAAGTAGCCCTCGTCCATCAGGGATATATTAAGTCTTTCTTGAATATTACGGAGAAAACAAATTTCCAGGAAAAGGTAACTTGATTTATCTAAATATAATTGTCAAAAGTGGCCTTCGTTTCACAACAAAAGGGTTTACTTTTATAGTTCACAACAAAAGGGTTTAATTTGTTTATGAGATGTAATTTTTTAATTTAGTTAAATTAGTATAATGGTTTTAATATATTTTTAGGGCTCGGAGAATCTTTGGGGATTGAAAAGTTTTCCCTCTATGTAAAACATAATCTGAATGTTTAATAAATGTGTTTCCCAATGTTTTATAAATGTGTTTAACACAAATTATTTATAGAAAATAAATTTTGTCCATATGCATATGCTTATATATTTATAGGGCGTCTTTTGCACCTTAAGAGGTCAAATATTTTGGCATCGGGAAACATGAAATATCTATTAATTATATATATATGGCAAGAGAAGACATTCTAATTTCACATGAAAAATTTGAAAAGTTATTTTTTAAAATTTAATTAATTGTCTTAAGACCTTTCATAACCAATCCTTTTCTCTAAGACAGTGATTAAGACCTTCCAGGATAAAACCTTTCCTTTAAGACCATGAATGATACTATTTAGGATGACCCTTTCACTCTAAGATCATGAATATGACCATTCTCAAGCATACCCACCTTTTATAGGTTAGAATCTAAAGCCAGGACAACAATCTCATCATTGGAAAATAACTCCTAGAATGCCAACAACTATGCCCATAGCTGCAAGTGCTCTACCTCAAACTGCTCTCGCTACAATTATTTTTTTTTCCAGCAAGGAGGAAATAAAAAGGGAAACCCTAGTTTAGGGGCAAGTCTAGTTGCCCCATCTCAAGCTTCATATGTTTCAAAAAGTTCTAGACAACCACTAGTTAATCAACAAATTAATTGTTGCTCTATCATGGCTCCAAAGTTTCCCCCAACAAATTATGTGCCCACTTTAATAGTTGGTCACCTCCAATTTCGAAGTTTGTGAGCACACTAACATTAAGGATTGCAACTGGGAGTAAAGGACCCATCTCAGAATAGGAATCTATAGCTCCTATCTCTCAAAAAAAGTAATCTCGAGTGGGTAGCAGGAGCACACTATCTATTTTGGGGCCTTCGCATGTATCTCAAATCTCATCAAGAAAATCTACATAGGAACAATACCAGCAACAAGCACAATAGTTAGTATCCTTAATGGTATTTGGTCAGCTAGTTGGATTAAAGAGCCAGCCATATCATAACCAAGCTCATTTCAATCCACAACAATTCCTTTTTACCCGTAGTCCGTATCTCCAGTAGCAAGCAATACAAAAATCCTAGTTTTTACCTCAATCTGTGATCCAGACTTAAACAGGAACGCAACAAATTACAGAGATAACCATATACATGAAGATGCAACGGAAATAATACTTCATTTCAGTAATTGAAAATACTGAAATATGCTTACAACCAGAAATGGAAATAAACCAGCTAGGGCGATGGCAACTTATCTCTGAGAAGAGATGTGTGGCTACATGCCTCTGAACTGTTCCAAACTGTGTTATAATGAGGCTTGAAGGCCTATTTATTGTTGAGAAACAATGGAAAACCCTTCACATTCCAAAACCTAACCCTAGAAGATGAAACGCCAAATTGTGGGCCCCGTTTTGGGTAAATTGGTACATCAATTTCGCGGGGTCGTAACTTTGGCATATGATCTCCGTTTGACGCGTATGATAGCTCGTTAGAAAGATCTATCCGAGAAATACCACTTTGGGAAGGGTAACATTAGTCAATGGACCCATGTTGCCCCCAGATTTCCCAAAAAACATCGTTTAGGGCCTCAAAACGGCTCCGGAAGTTCAGGACCCGAAAAAACTGCTAAAAATAGTAAATTGTGCTACAATTACGGAAAATGAAAAATTGAAATAGACGGTTGTGGGCGTTCAAATGGGATAGGTGGGTGGCCACCAACATCCACCTGGATCAATCTGCTCATCAAGTAGCGAGACTCCATCAAAAACAACAAATGCAGGGCCTAATTCCCAAGAAACATATTTTATTAATCCTGATTTGTGTCAGCAGCAGGAGCAATAGCAACAAATGCAGCCAGGTTCATCAACATCATCCAATTCTAGGACATTTTCAGTTGCCTCTCCAACATTAACGTTGGGTGGTGGCCCCCCAAATATTAATCTTGGTATATCTCTTGGAGTCAATTTACATGCACGGTATAGTGGCCAACTTCAGTCAGGTAGCCCACATGCAGTTATACCTTCTCAATATAAGTAAACATTTACAAATGTATCTAAAAATCCCATAGAGCAAAAACAATTGTTGGAGGTTAAACTCCTATTTAGTGATTTAGAAAATTATTGACATAGAACTTTCCAAGCGTGTGTCATATATATGTCTTTTTTAGATTAGCTACTTATTGTTTAGCCATTTTTGAGCAGATGCCTTGAATCAAGATCATATAAATGGAGTTTAAATGTTACAAAATGCTGCTAATTTATGTACATCCTTTGTTGAGAACATAATCCTTTTGAAATTTCAATGCTTCTCCTCAAACATCTTCTATACATCTAGCTTTAAGAAGCCTGAAAAATTTAGGAGGCAATATGGAAAAAGGGATGAGTAGTCCATGTAGACTAAGCCTATCCATGGCACTATCTTCTAGTGTTAGAGCTCACAACAGTGGATTGGAATCCAATGGAAATTCAATGCAACATGCAAAAGAAACTTCTGTGATTTCAACTGCTATGCATTTTGTTCAAATGCACCTGATTTCTATCCACTATCCTTAAATCACATTAGCTGTGGGACCTATTAGCCCTGCAACTAGCACTCCACCTGGATTGCATGGGAAAGCTGCAACAAGTGTGGTGCAAACTTAATCCAACTTCAATCTCAGTTTTGAATCCTTGAAAATATTTTCCATCCAGCTATCTCATTTCTAGAAGTGTAAAAAGTTGTTGTGTAGGGACATGCATTTACTAAGAAGATGAACACCATCATATCTGAGTTCATCTAGACCAGTCAGTAGTAAATTGCATTGCACAAGAGAGTTGACTTATTTGCATGTTTCCTTGTGATCTTAAAGGGTGCTACATTATATATTTAAATCCTAATCTGCAATATTTCAAGAACCTTTTCTTTTGTTATTTTGTATTATAGTCCCCTGTTTAACATGTATTGAGATAGGATTGCTCATGAAATGTAGATTAAAGTCCACGAATATATTTTTATCATTTCTGATGTATGAATGCTTCCACTTCTTACCATAGGGATATATGTTGGGCAGTTAACAATTGGCTATTGGATTATTCCAGCCATTGATTTCAAATGAGGCTAGGGTTTACCTTCAAAACCTAGGGTTCCATGAGTTTGGTCTAGGTTTTGTATATTGCATTGACATGGAATCTCTCAAGCCATCTGAAGGAATTCAAATCTTTAATATTGGAATTTTATTTCATGGAGTGTATTTATATGATCAACGAATTTTGTGTTTTTTCATATGGTTGGATGTTCCTAGTGGAGTTAAAATTGCAGTTGCATTAATATATTTTAAACGCTTGCATTGATTCTAGTAATTTTGGGACTAATTTAAAGAGATTTTAGTTTCAAGTTTATCCTTGGGTTTGTGCTTGACTTGTGAATTGTGCAGTTATCCTTGGGTCCATGCTTGACTTGTGAATTATACAGTTTACACATTATTTTTAACATCCTACCAAGTTATTATTCTCTTTTCTAAGACTATTACATGGTTGCATCTACACGTTTTACTAGTCCTATTCTCACTGGAAATTTCCACTTTCTAGTATAACAATTCCTATGTCTTTGGATCAATTTCAAGAGCCCCAATATGATTTGATATCACTAGTCCCCATGATACCAGGACATATCTCTTTTTCTTACCATAAGTCTTTTCCTTCGAGGGATGGACAAATCAAATAGGTGATTGTTGAAGCTTAGGGTTGTTGGGTATTGTGCATTGGGTGCTAATTGCATTGGAGGAATCCTTTTGGGATCCTACTTAAGTGTATGATGGGATAAGAGGATAGATTCTCAGTAAAAGATGCACATCAAGCAATTTCAATTCTGATAATGCCAAACACAGATAAATTTAGCGACTCCTTGATGAACTAATGAGCTCCATCCAAGAGGAATACCACGGATAGAGTGAGACCTATAGTGATGAGAAAAACAATCAAACATTTCTCTTGACTTGCAAGTTCCAGATATTTTATTATGCCCAAGCGTGAGCCATTTCTATGTAGGATGATCCCTAGCTAAAGTCATTGGTTCCGAAGAAATAAAATGAATTTATTTTAATTAATTGAAAAATGTAACTCACCAACTCAAGTGAGCACTAAATATTGACCTTTGATTTGCAAGGGAATTTTATTTTCACGTATATAAGAGACTCGGTCGCTCCACTCTATTTTAAACTCTATTTTAAACAAGGGGTGAATCGAAAAAATTGAATATATATATATATAATATATATATATATATATATATATGATTGATTTCAGCCTCGAACTATGACTCATATTGTATAGAAGACTAAGTGGAGATTGAAAAAGTGAATGACTTGAAGTTTCGTAATGGTGTTTTTTGCGTGTATCGAAATAAACCAAAATGATGTGATGAATGAGGAGCAAGCCAAATAGCAACTCACTCTTGTCTATGTTCAGTTGGCTTGACCAAGAACCAATAAAAAGGACCAAAAACCATTTATATTTTGGTTACATCGTAAGGCATTCCCCTCTGAAATGTACTCCCTCTCATCTTACATGTCAAACTATGATGCGTTTGATTTGATGTTAGACGATTGAAATGTTTGCTACCCTTAATAAAAAATTTAGTTATAACTGAAAAAATAACAGTGTAAAATTCATATTTTTTGAAGAACTAGCTAACCTTGAAGGTAGATGACCATGGCTTATGTTGCAGAGTGAAGGTAGACTGCCATGGCTTGAGTATCTTTTTAAAGAACCAGCGAACCCTGAAGGTAGACTACCGTGGCTTATGTTGCAGAGTGAAGGTAGATGACCATGAAGTGGAGTGAAGGTATTTGGGCTTTGGTTTAACATTGCGCGTTGGGACAACTATTCTTAATGGCTCCCATCTGAATTTGGTTTGCTGCTGCCAACATATAAAGGTCACTCAGTTGGAGAATTGTTGATGGCCTTCTCCAGCAATGATGCCTCATGATCTTTACCCTATCTTCAATCTTTTTCTAAGACAATGGAACTCCCGATTTATATCTTGATCAACCATCTTTGTCTTTTGCCAATTTCTTTCAATCCCCTCCATTGTTCCCCTTTTTGGCCATTGTTGCTCATAGCTCGAGTAGTGCTCGGAAATCACATCGCAATTCTCATTCATTACCATTTTTTCAGTAGGGAATCTTTGACCTGCAACAAGCTTAAGCAATCCAGTACTATTTGATGTACTCATAGGAAGACTTTCCGATCTAAGATTTCTGCTCAAAGGAAATGTTATTAAACTGCTTGTAGATTGACATTCTTTGATAAATGAATGTGCAACAAATATTTGTAAATCATTGTCAGATGAGAAGGATTCTGAGGAATAGTTAATGTGATTGCTAAAGGGGCCGAAAACAACAATATCAGGGGCTCTAGTATATTACTCAGAGTAAGTGGCATCTTGTGAGTTCGAATTAGGAAAATCTGCAACCAACCAACCATCGCATTCATCCCCTCCAAATTCAACTGAATTTCTTAATTTCGTCTCATTTTCTTCCTGTAATCATTCGTGAAAGCTTCCTATTGCCACCGCAATCTCAGTGAAGATGGAACAGTAGCACTAAGAGTTTCTTAAGTGAGTTTTCCCTTATTTTCTTATCTCTTTGGGAAATAAATTGGGTTTTATTAACATATTCCTAATTATTAATTGCATATCTCTGTACACAATGTAGGTTTGTTTGGAAGGGCATCAGTCTAAATACAAAGAGAAATTTTCCCTTATTTATTAACTGTTCGGTTAGGTTGTGCCAAGCTCCTGAATTTAATATGTGTTTGTTGCCAACTGAAGAACTCTTAGACTATCTAGAAGCAAGGAGAGATGAGTCTATAGTAGACAACTATCACGAGGTGGTTGTATGTTATCCTTATAGATGGTAAGCTTCGTTGGAGTTTAATTTTCAAAAATTCTTATCTGTTTACTATTTGACAGAAACTAACCTCATCACTCAAACTCATGCCAATCTAAAGTGGTGAGAATGGTGAGAATGGGAAAGGCTTATCACTTCATTTTAGATATTGTGACTTCTTATTTTAATAGTGGCTCGTGAATCTATGTTTTTTTTTTCTTTATGGAATCTTTTGGGTTGTTTATTGGGTGGTAAACTCCTTTGCCGTGATAGGGGACAAACTCCTTTCAATGAGAGCCTTAGAAGTCATCCGGGAGAGGGAACAAAGCTAGAGCTCCTTTCAATGAGAGTTTGACCTGACTCATCATCATGATAATTTCCTCAACAGTTTGACTCATCAATAGAACACAACCTAACAGACTGTAAACAAATTCTGTGTTGGTAAATCACTGTAGCTTATCCATATGGAATATCAGAAATTTCCATGAATTCATGTTTTCCCATTTGAAGAAATCAATATAATTCGAAATCATGTTGTTTTATTTTGGGTCTTAATACATGTCCATTTTTCTTTTGTAGGCTAGAAGACCCTGATACAAAGGAGGTCAAGGATTTTGTTGAGAAACAAGTTTCTTTAACTGAATCCCTACTACATAGTACAAACTTGTGAGACAAGAGGGAAACTGAGAGAGTGCATCACAACACTTTTTCACCATCCTAGATATGGTCGTCCATTCAAATGCAGTGATAAGTACTATTTCTCCACCACTGGGCTCCGAGGTCAGAGTGTCCTGTATGTCCAGGTATACTTAAAAATTAATAGAAGAGATTTATAGGGATATTTTCTAAAGCTATAGTTTGAATGAACATAGTCAACTTCTTTCTGAATATGAAAAATTCTTTTGTGAAAATTTGATTTCTTACCTAAGCATATTTCTATTTGTTTATTAATACTTTATAGGACAATTTTCCTTTGGTTATTTCTTCTTCTACTTTCTTTTCGTGTTGGGAGGAGATTAAATCTCATTTGCTTTCTGTTTTCTTAAAATATTATATTCAGGAAAACTTGGAAGCAGAAGTTGAGGTCTTGCTTGACCCTAACAATTTGAGTGAAGATGGAACAATAGCATTAAGAATTTCTAAATCATATTCTTCCTAGAATTCTCTGCTCCCCTTCTCTTTACTCTCACCTTTCTCTCAACAAATCCAATATTAAAACTGAAAAAATTGCACCTTAAGAAACCTCGAATACTTAAGGAGGCAAAAGTCTCTATTTTTCTATTACAGAACTTCAGAAGAAATCTCTGTGTTTTAAAGAGTCTAAACCTTCCAAATCGCACTTGAAGAGATCTTTAAAGAGTCTAAACCTTCCAAATCACACTTGAAGAAGGAGAAAGGCTAGATGCAGGGACAGAAACAAATTCTTACTATCATAGCTGGTTAGTTACTTATGTTTTTCCCTGACAAAGAAGGAGAAAGGCTAGATGCAGGGACAGAAACAAATATCAATATTGATCATCAAGTGTTTTACCATTTCTTGGGCACTAATCAATCTGAAGATATTCTCTGCTGGAAAGATTCATAACATCCTAAGTGCTTATTTCTCTCGTCTCTCTCAAATAACTGAAGATGGAAAGGTTGGTAGAATATCTTGTGTTGTGTTTCAAATAAAATATGGCATCTTAGGTACTCTTTCAGATGGATATTTCAATTTTATGGTTGTACAATATCATGTCCTCTTTTTGCTTGCACTTGTGCATTCTTGTGCATATCTTCTATAATTTGTATTATTGCTTGCTTTTGAATTTTTGTGTTGTTTCCTTAAGTACTAGTGGCAGTGATTGGGTGAACATTAAGGTTATCAGGGTGGTAGATAAAAGTATAGAACCTTATTCTCTTTCATGGGTAAGTTTTTTGACCTCTTGTTAAACATCATGTCGTTCATTCCACGAGTAGGCATTGGTAAAGACTCAACCAACAAAGTATTTTTTGAATAAGACATTTGAATAAGACATCCAAGGTGGTACTGATACAGTTCTAGTAGATAGATAACATCTGATAGGCTATAATATGAGTCTTAGATAATGTTAGGTTGCAAGCCACAAAATTTATTTTTTAAAGCAGAGTTTTTATTATTGGTGGCAAAAATTTCTAAACTTATACGAGTCTCAGATAATGTTAGGTTGCAAGCCACAAAATTTATTTTTTAAAACCAAGTTTCTATTATTGGTGGAAAAAATTTCTCAACTTCAATATTGTAGTTAACAATAGACACAGAAAATGATTTATCATTTATCTTCTAGTAGAGAGAAATGGGATATAAGGACTATCTTTTTATTATATGTTTCTTTAACCTAGCTTCTGTATATCATGTGGTTATAAGTTTTTTGAACCATTAATTATTGATTATATAGAATTGTTTTCAAATTTTGCAATTGGCAAATAGGTGAAATTGTTAGCCATTACATGGACTCATGACAACAAAGGTTTCTTTTACAGTCATTATCTAGCGCCTAAGTTTGTACTATTCTTAGGAATATAGTGTTGGTTATGTACTTTATAGCAGTTTCTTATTTACTTTCTTCCATTGAATTATTTACTTTATCATAGCTGCTTAGCTACTTATGTTATTCCCTGGCAGAGAAGGAGAAAGGCTAGATGTAGGGATAAAAACAAATATCAATATTGATCATCAAGTGTTTTACCATTTCTTGGGCACTAATCAATCTGAAGATATTCTCTTCTAGAAAGATTCAAAACATCCCAAGTGGCTATTTCTCTTTCAAATAACTGAAGATGGAAAGGTTGGTAGAATATCTTGTGTTGTGTTTTAGATAAAATATGGCATCTTAAGTACTATTTTAGATGGCTATTTCAATTTTATGGTTGTAAAATATCTTGTCTTTTTTTGCTTGGACTCGTGCATTCTTGTACATATTTTTTATAATTTTTGTTCTTGCATGCTTTTGTCTTTTTTTTTGGCACACATTCTTGTGCATATTTTTTATAATTTGTATTCTTGAATGCTTTTGTGGGTCAGGCAGAACATATAATACTATTGCCCTCAGATCCAACTAGTTATTAAAAATGCTTGTTCATAGATAAGATATGGGTCATGTTTCTTGGTAAGATTTTATTTGGCTTTGAGTTTTTTCAAATATTAAAAAAATGTGTAGCTTGTCAAAAAAAAATTAATCTCCAAAATGATGCTATTCTTATACTATCAATGATCATATGTTTTTGAAATTTCACCTAATGCAAATTTCTTACAATCCCTCAATCTACGTTGTCTTTTTGTTGTTGTTAGTCCATCCACATTTTCGCCCTTCTGTGTTTGTTATCTTTCCTTAAGATTGGAAATTTTTAGCATTCTATTTGCTTGAACTTTTTTGCACAATCTCTTTATTTTTCTTTTGTTCTCCAACACCCATATATTCTTTTTTATTTTTTCCATGTAATTTGTTGTTGTTGGTCCATCCACATTTTCGCCCTTCTGTATTTGATATCTTTCCTCAATATTGAAAATTTTTAGCACTCTATTTGCTTGAACTTTTTGCACAATCTCTTTATTTTTCTCTTGCTCTCCAACACCCATAGATTATTTTTTCTTTTTTCCATGTAAAAAAATTTCATTTTTATTGTTGATCTCGTATAAAAAATGCATTCTTCATATGCAGAAACACCAGAGAAAAAATATTTTTCCTTTTTTCAGCCTTATGTACCTGAATCCTCATACTAATTGTCAACTTATCATACTTGCAAAAATATTGTGGCTATTCCAACCCATATCAGGAAAATTGACTCAAATAACAAAAAATTTTGATTGATCATATTGATACATCTACTCTACAAACTAAATGACGTATACATAGGAGAAGATACTAACAAAGAAATCATATGGATAACCAAGTTTCAGTTGAAGTGTCCTCATCTGTCTCTAAGGAATGCAGCTTGCCAGACACTAAGAGGAGACCCTCCTTACAGAGTTTGTTGCCCAATGCGGGACTTTTATTAAAACCATGTTACAACAAGAAGTTCAAATTTAATTTAGTTGTATCAAGTTCAATTCATTTGCCTCTAACACCAATATGATGCATGTTCACTCAAGGGGATACTCAAAGACTTCGTTTGTACAAATTAGTCCCCATGAAAATGACAGGGGAGAAACTCTATGCTCACTGAAATTTTCTAGTAGAGTTCAAGGATTAGAGCTTGGTCCTACTTGGAGGTAGCAAGATGTAATCTTTCACTATAGCATGGTCCTTGCATTTTCTTGATATTTTTCTGCCTTTCAAAAATTGTCAAAGAAGCATTAATTAATGTTATATGCTATTGCCTTATGGCATTTCCATTGCAACATTTGGTGCAATTGCTAGTTAAGCACCAATTAGGATGGATTAGGAAATATAGTAAAGCAAGGAGGAGGAAACCACACTTACATTTTTTTCTCTTTAGCTCTAAGAAAAAGACACTAAGTACATTGATTGGACCATCATACCTCCTAAGATACATGTTTCAATTTCCAAGCTAATAGCATTAGTTAGCAACTATATGTTTAACCATTTGTTTGGGAAATATTATATATAGCTTAATTTTTTCCATGACCTTCACGATTTATATATTGTACTCTATAACCACTTAAGAACTTTGAAGTTGTTTCACATAATTCTTGTTAGATTGAGTGCCTTATGTCCAAAAAACATGAAAATAACATATCACTTAGCATGTTTCTAGCTTGCTACAACAACATATGTACTTTTCAAAACTGTCACAAGTTGGTACTTGGGTTAGTTATATGAACCATTTTTTATTTTTTATTTTTATTTGGATTTTAGTGGTTGTAACATTTTACTTTGTTATAGTAAAATATATTGCATGTTTTTATTTGTCTATGTTATTTATTTATTCTTAATTTTTAAATTGTTTTTAAGTAGACGATTAAGATCCTCTTTCACACAACCATATATTATAATCAACCACATATTATTGATAGTCTATTATAAAAAATCACCTATTATTAGTCTAGCTTTGTTAATAGTCTATTACTAGAAACCACTCGTTATTGGGACATAATAGGCCACAACTCACTATTAAAAGAAAACACTCTACTTTCCTTATACAACATATACACCTTGTATTCATTTTGGCGTTTCCTTCCTCCACTTTGAGTTTTCCAAAATTCGAATCGGGGTCTCTCAAACCATTGACGGTTTTATTATTGGGCCCACATGTCCTTTAGCACCGTTTTCATTTCCAAGACTGCATATCCTTCTGCATGTATTTCAAATGTTTATATATATATATATATATCTATATATATATATATATATATATATATATATATATATATATATTATATATATAATATATATATATATATATATATATATATTCGAAGGGTAAAAAGCCCTGAAACATTATCAACGTGGCCTGGCACCTTTTGGTGAAAATGATAGTAACTTAATATTTGTTGAATGTTTTTTTTTTTATCCTAATTCTAAAGATCCACTTACACACTTACATAGTTACTGTAAATGTAGCTTTCATGATTGCCATAACTCTTCATGTAATTCTTTAAAGTGTGCTAGCTCAATGGAAGAGCACCTGCCTTACAAGCAAGAGGTTGGTGGTTCGATTCCACTGTGCGCTAACATGAATTAATTAATGATTTTGTAGTTTATTTTTAATTAAATGTTTTTTATGTCGATTTATTTCAATGGTGAGATATTTCTGGATTCATTGTTTTATATTGCCTCTAGAGAGACAAAAGTGATCTGTAAATAAAATATTTATTGTCTCTAGAGAGACAATAGCTAGTATTAAAGACATATTGTCTCTAATCCGAGTGTTGTCTCTAGAGAGACAAATGAAATTGTCTCAAGAGAGACAAAAATGAAATTGTCTCCTAAGAGACAATAATTCTTGTGTTATATATTGTCTTTATAGAGACAATTTTTTAAGGCAATAATTTTTGAGACACTCGCTTAAAGACAATATTTAAAACAATACACAAGTGCTTTTTTGTCTCAATTTAAGACAATTTACCTAAAAATTGTCTTAAAACCCCCTTTATATAGTAGTGATGGTTTCCTCAAAAGTATTTTGAAGAGGGTGTATTCACCAAACCTCATTACCTTGTCTTACTTTGGATTTTCGAATTCCCATAAGGAAGTAAGAATTTTAGTGATAAACATACTAGAAATAGAAAAAAAATGGAAAATCCAATCACAATTAAATATATCATTTCCTTGTTAAAGTTTATACTCATTTGCTATTAATATGTCACCGTTAGGTTTATAAAGAATTAGAAAAATCATCCATATTTTTAAAAATGAATATATTGCAAGGTCCATATTTTTACAAATGAATATATTAGTACCTTAGCATTTGTGGAGGTTGACATTTATTCACTTTCTCAAATATTTTGAAGTCCGTAGTATAATGTAACTAACCCACCCCCTTCTAATTCAATTACCGTCAAGCCATGAATCAAGACTAGTTCCTACTAAAGTTGATTCGGTCGAACTTGGATTATTACCCATTTATTGTAATAAATATCATTGGAACGTAGCCATTTGCTATGAATCAAGTATGAATTTTCTCTTAGTTTGTTCAATATGACTTTGTTCATTATTGCTTTTCCTAGTCTGGGGCTGAATTGAGTGTCTCAATGACATTCCCTACGTATAGTGAAAGTGCGAAAGAAAGGTGATTTTGGAAATGTTGTTAAGGAAGTGAAGAAGACTAGGTGATTTTGGAAATGTTGTTAAGGAAGTGAAGAAGACCATTGTTGTAGAGTTTTCAAGACTAGGGTTAAGTAATGCGATTCTTATGCAATTCTTGTTGTGAGGATGGAGGAGAGGGTTACAATAACTTTAAAATTTTCTCCATATTCAATTAGCTATATATTAATCACCATATTTAATAAGAAGTATTAAATTTGGATGTATAGGAAAATTTAGATTAACTTAAGATTTTAAAACCAAATAATACATCCAAAGTTTCAAAATATTATTCAATTAATATATATATATATATATGTATAGTATATATAGTATAGATAATATATATATGTGTTATATGAGATACACATCAACAAGTTTAAAAAAATATATGGTAAAAAATAAAAGAAATAACTAGTCAACCACATATCTAGTAGGGACTAATAAACTATTAAGTTATAAATTAATAAGGGCACCGTAGTAGTTAGTACCTATCAGTTAAATTTTAAATATAATTAAATTAAAGTAAAAATATTGAATTCAAATTAGCGTTAAGGTTTAGAGTCCACTAAATTTAGCTTTTATTGATTGGTAAATTGAGGTATTTTTTTTAAATTCTAATTCTGCATTATGGCGGTGGAGAATCCAATCCAATCCTACTGAGGCATAGTATTAATGCATTATTGTACTATAGTGATATTGTTTTTGTTGAGAAGGTTGTCTAGAAAGTTTTACATTTTTTATGTAAAGTATAACTAAATATATTTTAAAGGGTCATTGTTCTTGCAAGATATATCTATGAATAGGTTGAATATATTCCTATGGTCTTTAAGTGCTACTTTTTGGAAAGTTTTTTGGTTTATTTTCCGTTCTAACTTGTCTAGAATATGGAAAATAACTAGGGATTCACTAAAATCACAAGTTTTTTTTGACACTTGAACTCTTCACAATTGAAGTGCCCGGGGGGTTTTTGAAGGTGTCAAATTCATATATGCAATCAAAAAACTAGTTTAAATGACAAAACTCAAGATTTGGTTACAAATAATTTCGCCCATAAATCCACTGGAAACCCCAAAAAGGCGTACTTAAAGATTACTCTAAATATATTCCTTAAAAAATATATATATATATACTAAAAATGAAGTTGCTTTATTACTTAAATATTTATTGTTTAAATTGATAACCTTTTTAATTTATTATTAATAATTTTTTAATTATATTTTTATTGATATTAAGTAAAATTATATAAGTTATTTAAAACATGGTTTTTATTTTCAAAATAATTATATAATAATTAAATTAATCTATATTGTTTTTTTAAAGTGTCTAACTATTTAATATATATAGATAAAAATTTATGGTTTGAATCATTTTTCACTTGATTATTAATGAGTTTATCATATTGTATTTGTTTATAATAAAATTTTAAACTCCTTAACTAATCATATTTATTAATTTTGAACTGGTTAATTATATAATATTTATTATAAATAGTTAGGTTACATTCTAATTAATTAATGGTTAATAAAATTTCATTTTATTATTAAAGTATTGAAGTAAACATAAATAATGGTGGGATACTTGCTTAAATTATGGTGGGTAGTAATGGATAGTAAACATGAGTATGAGCCTTTTTTTCAAGCATTTTAATTTTCCGTGGTTTCCAATGAAGTTTAACAATGAAAAGGCATAAATATTGCAACTGCATAAAATTATGGTAAAAAAATCTAACACAGTTATGCACATGGCATTGTGTTGTGCAAAAGCTACAATAACAATCAAAATAAGACTTTTGCAAATAAATAATTTTAAATATTAATAAAAATAATAAAATTTAATTTGTAATGTTAAACTGTGAGAAACTGCGAAATTGTTTGATCACAAACAAAGTAATACTAGGTCAATGGAAAAATCAAATGCCTAATACCATGTAGGTTGAAGTATTGCATGGCAGCATAGTCCTTGCCATGAATTTGCAAAGTGATTACAAAATAATTTAATTCAATTTATATATAAAGCTACATGAATTAAATCTTTTTGACCTTATCTTAAGATTTTGTGTAGTTCACAACTAAAAGAATATGAAGCACTATTGTGTTATTCAAAGGTTTAGTTGTTACATATTTGTTTCTTACATTTCCACTTACATTTTTTGCAAATTTAAAACTAAAAAATCAATTATATTTCTTGTGATTAAAAATTACAGTATCAACTATGCTACTATGATTCCTATGGTTTTATGATATGAAATTTTTTACTTAGTTCCATCAAATGATAAAAAAAAATTGTAAATTTTTATTAATTAAATAAAATATTTATTAAAATAGAAACATATTTTACCTTTAAACCTATATTTTGTATATTTTAGAAAGTATATGGGATTAATAAAATCAAGATTATGGTGAAGGTGGGTGATTTGGATAAAAGTTACACATTTAGAGACCACTAAACTTAGTCAATTATCTTTAAATTTGTTCAACAATATAAAACCTTTATAAAGTCCATATGCAACAATAAAAAAATCAAAAATCCATTTTATAGACCAATCATTCATATATATATATAAACATATCTCATTTTAAAATTAAATCTTAGATATAGTAAATAAGAAAATATTATCATTGATCCACTATCTATACCACATATCCAATAACCATAATTTATTTCATATTCATATAATATTTTTTTAAATTAATAAATTTAATTTAATTTAAAACTAAAAATATATGAAATATATTAAAAAAAATCCTAAACCATTTTATAAAACATTATTAATAATTAAATTAAAATTTTAAAAAATAGCATTCCAAAATACACATGTTTCACTCGGGGGTCAAAGGTAATTCTTGGTTTATTTATTTAATGTGAGTAAACGAGGAAAAACTTTTTAAATAAGAGCGGTTTATCTCTACTAGTTAGAAGCCACTGATGCATTTAACCGATGTATTTTGTTATAGTGCAATCTGCATTCAAATGATTACGTTGTAATAAACCAGAGTTAAAGATCCTCACACATAAATAACGCAATGCCAAGTAAATTCGTTACACTTAATGGGACAATGACTTGCTTGTAAAGATATTCTATATGTCTAGATCTATTAAAGCCTTATGAGGAAGCCAATAGAACCAAACTGAATTTCAACCATTCACATGGGCATGTGTTCCAATGTTATGAAAACTACACTCACAATTTCGAGTTTTATGTGGTTAAATTAGTATAAAAACCATTATAAAAATCAATAAAACCATTATAAAAATCAATAAAACCGTTAGTTGTCTAATCAGGTAAAAAGTGGTCAGAAACCCAGTAAAAAAATTTCAAAAAATCTTGTAGAGACAGTGTTTGAATTGTGTTTTTGATGGCTGAAATAGATTCAACACCATCAAAAACATCTAAAACACTTAAAATTTTGAAGTTGAACAACTATAACTTGGATTTACAAAAATCATTACCAGATTTTCTCTAAATATAACTGGAATTTCCATAACTTTTTAAGCAACTCCTCTACCTCGTTATACGCAAAAATCAACTAAAATATAAAAATTCAATTTCAAATCTTAGGTTTCTAGCTTCAAATACAAGTCACTTCAACACTTGAGCTAGATCCAAAAGTAAGTGCAATGAAACCATATTAAAACTCTAGCTAAGGTAAGCTTGGACGATAATATTGATCACTTCAACACTTGAGCTAGATCCAAAAGTAAGTGCAATGAAACCATATTAAAACTCTAGCTAAGGTAAGCTTGGACGATAATATTGAAAATCATCGCATGGAAAGATCGAGGAACATTGAGGTATTGCAATTGCATGGATTACAAAATATAGTCTTCTTCAATTTTTTTTTTTTAATATATTTTTTTTTATGAGTTTTACTCTATAACCCACCTAAAGGTATTGGAACGGTAGATTCCAATTCAATGGAAACAAGATGAAAGAAGATCGAGTTTTTTTCCAAGTCATTTCTAGTGTTACTGATACGAAAGAAATCGACTTTCAATTATATTAACGAAGTAACGACCTCCTATATAATTTTGTTTAAAATTCGAGAAGATTGTAACTATCAAGTTAATAATAAACACTCATATATGTATTAAATTCTATTAAATTAATTTGTTTAATGAGGGTATAAGATCCTTCTGAAAACTAGTGAGTATGTATTAATTATGTATTAACTTCTATCAATTTGTTTAGTCTGGATACAAGATCTCTATGAAAACTCATGATTTTGGTGGGAATTGGTGATTCTTTAGGGTATGGGACAAATGTCAAGAACCCTTAAATAAGATATACAATTTTTTAAGTCAATGAAATGTTAACAATTTATTTTTTTTAATTAAAATAAAAAATACTTAATTATTTAGAAAGTTAAGCATTATAACTTGTCATGGTCAATGCAAAACTAATAGTGATTAACAGATAAATTGATTGTTAGAGTATTTCCTTGTTAGAGACTAATAAGTAATTTAATGTGTATATACTCATTTGAATAAGAAAACAAGTAAGGTGATATTTAAAATTAGCACAAAAGACCAAAAGTATGGCAACACTTATGGAGCACATATGACTTATGGAGCACATCCAACCAAAGAATAGTTGCATTACATGCACAATACACATTTTGGTGGTGTAATGTAGAGACATATCCACCATCCAATGTGACTATGGATCTTCTATGATAGATGATGCGTTATAGATAATAGTGATATAGAATGAATGTTGGATTATCTTTGTTGAAATTTGGAATAAGAAGTTATGTTTTATTTTAAAGGAAAATTGTAGGTATAAATTTTGATCAATTGGTTTATGTGGGGTTTTATTACTATTATATCATAGGTTTGGATATGAGGTCACTCAAAAATTTACAACAAAAGCATAATGTTAACTACATAAAATTCCAAAAAAAATTACAATACAAACAAACTAATACAACTCCACTGATCATAGATGTCATTGCGCAAGCAATGATATAATAAAAAATCACTTCATAAAATTTGTATTAATTAATAGACAAAATGTCAATCAAATTAGAGATAATATAGCCCTCCACACCCTCCGTGGAGATAATATATCACCTCCACACAGTTGGTGTTATACCCTGAAGAGATAATATATCTCTCCATGCCCTCACCAGAGATAATATATCCCCTCCACACAACCTGTGTTATACACTGAAAATATAATTACATTGTAAGGCGTTCCCCTCTGAAAACAATTCCCCAAATCTCCATGGTGTCTCTGTATGGAGCGTCCGATCATGATGTTAGACGATTTCATATTTGTGTGCCCTTGGATTAATAGTTAGGAAAACAGTTACACGACACAATTAGGGAAAAAGTGCATACAACCTTTGTCGATATAAACACCGAGCAACAATGTTTATTGCGCCGCAAGACTGGTTCCCTTTTGCTGCCAAATGCAAAGAACTTACAAACAAGTGAACAAGCAGTGTTGGATATCTGGGTGAAAAGGTTCGACCACACCTTCACTGGTATACACAACACTCCTGCAATTTCATTTTACTAGGTCTGGGTGGAATTTCCGTAACTGCAATAGAGTTGGGGTTTAATATTTCTCTTTTCTTTTTTAGGTTTGCATCAGTGACTTCATTCAGATAATGTGGACATTTGAGGCCAAAGGTGTCAACATTCACTGATCCCTTTTTGAAGGCGCAAAAATGGTAACGTGGGCAAGGTCGCTTACATTAGCTCTCAGATGAGATGAGTTGGATATCTGGGTGAAAAGGTTCCACCACACCTTCAATGGTATACAAAACACTCCTGCAATTCCATTTTACAAGGCCCGGGGGAACTTGCCATAACTGTAATGGAGGGATTTGTATGTAAATACTTTTATTTTATTATATGAAAAACTAATAGTAGTAAAGAAACATGGGAGGTAATAGTTAAAAAGATATTTTAATTTTTGTTTTCTTGAAAACACTAGACTTAGTTAGAGAAAAGTAAAGAAAATACTTCATGAAAAGAGAATCTTGATTTCTAAACAGTTAAGCAGTTATTTTCCTTCCCCAAGGAGATTTAAGGAAAAATATCAGGAAAAGAGAGGCAAGTAGCCTAGGGGAAAGTAAGGGAAAAGAGGGCAAAGACATTCTAAGACAGAAACTCTGCTGGAGATTTAAGGAAAAATATCAGGAAAAGAGAGGCAAGTAGCCTAGGGGAAAGTAAGGGAAAAGAGGGCAAAGACATTCTAAGACAGAAACTCTGCTACGAGGTCTTCTGGGGCTGGAATGGACCAGGGGAAGCTTTGGTTATTTAATTATTAGGTTGGACAAGTGGTCTTGAGGCCTGAGAGGAAATTGGTAAGTAAAGAAAATACTTCAAGAAAAGAGAATCTTTATTTCCAAACAGTTAAGTAGTTATTTTCCTTCCCCAAGGAGATTTAAGGAAAAATTTTAGGAAAAGAGAGGCAAGTAGCCTAGGGGAAAGTAAGGGAAAAGAGGGTAGAGACATTCTAAGACAGAAACTCTACTACGAGGTCTTATGGGGCTGGAATGGACCAGCAGAAGCCTTGGTTATTTAATTATTTTGTTGGACAAGTGGTCTTGAGGCCTGAGAGCAAATTGGTAAATTGTTTGAAAACAAGAAGCTCAAGAGGGAGGGTTGGATGTTATTTCCAACCTCATAGAACAAGAGGCTGAAGGAATCTTTTTCTTATCTGCATCTCTAATAGAGAAATTCAAGAGATAAGTACAACAAAGCAATGTTACTGTTTATACTATAAATATTAAATCTATAAAGAAATAAATATCTTGAGTAATCTTATTAGTTACTAGCATGATTTTATATGAATCATGTCTTCTTTAGGTCATATATTTGGATTGATATATTATAAGTAAATAGTACACTAGAATTGCAAGCATATATTATACAAGAATCTATTCAGGTAAACAAACTGAGACAATTGTAAAGAATGAACAATACCAGTTACATATAATATACATTGAAATGTGCAGGAATAAATACACATAAACTAAACCCCGGTTCTAAGTAAGAATAGAAGACCGAACTTAGAATAACTGCAATGATAGCTACGATCTTTGTGGGCATTTATTATGAAGGAAACCTTTCTTGAGGAAGGTTAGTATCTTGGTAAGCAGAAGTCACTTGGATACAATCCTTTGTTGGACATTTTTTCCTTAAGCAAACATATAAATTCGATTATAGAAATAAATACATCAATTCTTAATAGTGACAGTGAAATAATATGACTATAACTCATATACATATGCCTGTAATGCGTAACCATGAGTTCAGGTGATAGAACGAAGAAAAACCCATACACTTCTTTACCACAGTAAAAGAAAATTGTGCATATCACAGAGAATATTAAACAGTAAAGGAATGAGAGTCCACCATAACAAAATTATCACACAATCAAACCACGAACTGTGCATGGCACGGTACAGCAATAAAATAACAAAAGGGACAGAGTTCGCCCAGTGAGTCATGCAAAACAAGACAATAACTAAATGTGGAATGGGAATATTACAGACACCAAAGAATTGTTAACTTATATAAATAACCCATAGCCATGAAGGCATATCAATACATATTAAGAAATATCAGCGCTTAATGTCAAAATACGGACATCTGCCTAACTATACGAGTATGAAATAATTCATCACCCACTCCATTAAGAGGTTGCTAGTAAACAATAAGACCCTGGAGGAAGACAAGCAAAGAATTAGATCCTGGAAAATAGGATTTTGTGATCGTCAACGACGAAGGTGAAGTCGTCGTCATAACTGTTCCAAAATGAAACAGAGAGCAGTTTAGAAAACCGTAACCCTCATGTTAAGCTAGAGAGAATTTCTCAGTCTATCGGGGATTAACCTGTTCATACAGAAGGTCGAATCCGGAAGGAAATCATGGCGTTCAAAACCCTAAAGACATTAAACCCTGAAGCAGTGCTTATGGATTCAAAACCAAGAATTTTAATGACGGAAATGTGTGAGTGGTATACCTACCGAGGAAAGTTGCATTGCGAAGCCCATAACCCTGTGGTAACACCTCTCCTGATAACATAAACCTGAACAATTTGTTGACAGAGTCAACGGCTGATTTCGGATTAAAGGAAATAATGAATGTAGGCAATGTTGGCTACCTATAGAAGTGCCACAACAGGTGATAAAGAGGGCCAAAATTGTAGAATCGCCCCAGGCCAAAGTCTTGCACAGCCGCACCATAACCAACAAAATAATGAAGCAGGGGAGGGTTGGGTAGATGGTCATTACCATCAACTTCCTTGGAGCACTGAGAACCTTCCGATGAAAACCCTAAAGCAGAAAGGGCCTATATCTTTCGGATGAAAACCCTAAAGCAGAAAGGGCCTATATCTTTCGGTTTTTCCTATTTCCACCTCTATGGCATTATAAATGCTATCTTATATGCGAGGGGAATAGCCATGGAGTGCCCTCTATCTTTCTACTTTTCCTATTTCCACCACTATAGCATTATAAATGCTATCTGACATGCGAAGGGAATAGCCATGGAGTGCCTTCTATCTTTCTGCTTTTCCTATTTCCACCACTATAGCATTATAAATGCTCTGACATGCTAGGGGAATAGCCATGGAGTGCTTTCCACCACTATAGCATTATAAATGCTATCTGACATGCGAGGGGAATAGCCATGGAGTGCCCTCTCCACGCTCGGCCTCTCTCTCCACATACTGTCACTCAAAAGGGGATAGCTATTCCCCTCACATGTCAGATAACATTTATAATGCTATAAAAGTGGAAATAAGAAAAGCACATGTAAAGTGTACCTTGCATGGAAAGGATAAACCAAATATATTAGGAAGATTCTCGACGCTAACCAAAGTTAATTTCATGGAATACAACTTGCATAAAGCTACCATGCCGAGTATGATGGAGTAATAAGGTGATCACGCTAAAATGTGGACATGTATACACAAGAGCAATCAACCATTATGATGCAAGTGCTAGCGGGTGGGCTCTTAAATCATTGCTTCACATAAACATACAATTTCCACGTTATTATAGACAAACCATTATGCAAAATCCAGAATCCAAAGTATATAGTATGTACTATATGATATCCATATCATTGGCACACGATGCAACCATCTGAAATAAGCACATAGATTTTATATAATGTGTCCTTATATAACTTAAGGAAGGTAATTTTTTATTTTTTATTTTTATTTTTTGTGATTTTTAATTCTATAATGTGATAAGGATATATTCCATTCGCTCATGAGAATCTACAAGTTTCGTTTAATGTATATCAAGTAATTGTTAGAAATTATCTTAAGGAAAGGAAAATTGAAACTAATTGTTGTGTTAATTCTTACGGTTGAAATAAATGTACAATGCATATAAAGAATTTGTCTGCCTATATTGGATGGAACAACAGTGCAAACTCGAAAAAGAATTTATTATCTAAATATGGTCTATGGAACAGGTCATGTTACCAAATTAAATTTCGTTAAAATTCTGAAAATTGTTTATTCAAACATAAAACCTTTATATTAAACATTTAACATGTTAAAATAAGCGTGTATACATTGTCATTTTGTGAATTAAACCAGCTCTAAGGAAGGCCGAGAAGGTTATGAGGTATGCTGAAGAAACCAAAAGAAAGGGGTATTTAACTCTTAGAGCTATCAAAGGAGGTATCAGAGAGGCTTGGTAGCTCTAAGATAGGCGGTTCGAGAAGGGGACAATTTCAAATGCAACAAGAGTATAAGTACCACATTGCAACCATTTACGTGAATTATGTACAGAATTTGCGAGAACTGGAAGTTATGCCAGAGGCTAAATTGATAATAAATGAAATGGAAAACTTTGAACCTCTATGACACCCATGACACCAGATTAATCATGTATTGCATGGATAATAACTTAAAAACAAAAAGATACGAGGGAAAGAGAACACGATTTAACGACATTAACACAAAAATCTTATAAATATATATATGATTAATGTGCAAATAAGTATAATATAATTTATTTTGTTTGATTGTATTATATTTAATATTAAGAGTTTTTTCATTTAAATTTGGCTATAATTAGATCATTTAACATATCACATTTTTTTCATCTATGCTCTTCTTCCATATGTACATTTCTTTAGCAGTATCTAGTGCAAATGCTAATATATCCCTCCACACTTTTAGTACAATTTGACGAATAGAATTTTCAGAACCTAGTGCAAATGCTAATATACCCCTCCACACTTTTAGTACAATTTGACAAATAGAATTTTCAGAACACCCAAAATCTTGAAGCTCCACAATAGCACAAATTTCTAAAAATTTAGACCCATGTTAAGACCCTTCAAATCCTGAAACTTCATTTCCAAAACCTTCCACCAAATTTTATTATAATACTAAAATTTACATCGCTTCAAACTACTTGGTTAATATGCCGCCAGGTGCCGGAGTTGAGTTTCATATCACTCGGTGGAAAATCGTCGGTGCTACTTTTCTAAACCAGACTCTTGGAATCGTATTTTTCGTCAGGATTGGCTAGTCCATACAGCGGGTACTCCGTACAGTACCGGAATCTACGGCCAATGTGGCGTTTATATCCAACCTGCCTACCTCTCGTCCATGTGGGACAGTTCAGTGTGCCAGGTCTGCCATAAAAGCGCGGATGGGCCACTTACAAGTTGAGGGGAAAGAGGCGGACGAGGACAAGGGCCAACACATGAGAAAAAGACCCTGAAAGCAATGGCAAGCCATCTTCCCAAGGCAACCAATAGGAACTCAGAGGAACGTACAATTGTAACTAAGGAGCGTAGACACTCTTAAAAATGCGGACCACAAGCCTGTCGCTCAGGAGCGTGGAGACTCTTAAAAATGCGGACCACAAGGCTGCGTGGAGACTCTTAAAAATGCGGACCATAAGCATTGGCTACAGAATATTTAATTCTTTGTATTGGCTCTGCACAATTGGATTAGAGCCGATGGTGCACTGCAAAGTGTACAGAACATTAAAATGCTCTGTAGCTCCGCTCCCATGAGCAGTAACAAACGAAAGATGGCACGAGGAATTCGTGGGAACGAAGCCATTGTCATTTGCTTCGTATGTTCACTCGGAGTCTGGAGATTCAAAGGATGCACATTGTCATCCATATCATGGCAGTAATAATTCGGTATTTTGTAGATCAAAAGTAGTGCCAAACATGTTTGCTGCGCCCGAGTAGTCCGCCGTACTTCACAAATCGTACGCGTTCTGTATTTTTGAGAATTGGGTTTGTTTTTTAATCCGTGATTATTTGGCAAGTAATATACCAAGAACAACGTGTAAAACAATACTGGTACGGCATGTATATTTTGTCGATAGGCATGAAGAAACCTTTTAAGAGCAAACCATTTGAATAAAGAATATATGACATAGGGGAAGGACGCCATTACTTTTGCCCTTTTTTTTTAACTTAAGAGTTTTCTATTTGGACACTTGCTAAGGGTGTCCGACATGTGTGGAGTGGACCCTGCCCCTTGTTGTGGTGGGTGAGAGTATTAAATCATTGTTTACTGTTTCATTGATGTTGTTTTCTCTTATGTGTTCTCTCCACTGTGTTGCTTTGTTCAGGTCTGATGTCCGGACAATGCATTTCGCTAATGATGGCTTGGGAGGCTCCAATACTTGTGCTCTTTGTCAGCCATTTTTGACCTGCTCGCCTGGCGAGGTTGCTTGCTCTATCTCGTTAGCGGTTTAGGGTTTATGATATGGTTGTTTGATTGCACCTGCCATTGCGACTTGTTCACCTCATGAGGTTGCTTGCTTTGTCTCGTTAGCAGTTTAGGGTTTATGTTGATGTTGTTTGATTGCACTTGTCATTGCGACTTACTCACCCGGCGAGGTTGCTTGCTCTGTCTCGTTAGCAGTTTAGGGTTTATGTCGTGGTTGTTTGATTGCGCTTGCCATTGTTGTTTAGGGTTTAGGGTTTTGTTTCATTCTCGCAGCTTGTACGAAATTCTAACCAGTTCGAGGTCCATGAAGGAGCCAGTGCGAAACTCTAACCAGTTCGAGGTCCATGAAGGTAAATTTAGGTAAATTTTTAAATACATGGATTTTTTTTCAAATTGCTTGTAATTTGTTTGTATGTTTTTGACATCTGCTAATTTTTTCGTTTTGGTTCTAGTGAGGTCTGAAGGACATTTGGACATGGTGGTGGCTTCTGTGTCTATCCAGTAGCCACTTTGTTTTTCAACACCTAAACTTGTTGTTGGGATTTCTGTTTTTTTGCTCTTGCTGCATTGTTGTGTTTGTGAACACTTGAATTTGCAGGAAATTAGCTCTCATCGCATGTTTTCCGCAATTTCTTATGGATTTTGTCGATTTTGGTAGCTTTGGAAGTGCATTGATGTAAAAATCAAGGTCATCTAACAGAATAATCATTGTAAAGCCCTATTCGGAAGAAGCTTTGGATGGATTTAGGTTGTCCTGAACCCCAAAATTTCCCACCTTCATGACGGTGAGAACCACCATTGTGCTTAACACCCATTCCTTGCAACTTCATTCATTCGACAATTTAGTTTTTCACTGGACTTGCAATTTGTTGAATATTACTTTTTTGCCACATTTTTCTCCACATATATCTTTCTTTTTTCTTTTATGGTGTGGCCATCCACTTGCGCTCAATGCTATCGTTAATTGTGTTATCACTGTCTCGTTGAGTAATTTGGATTCGTTTGCTCGGTGTTTATATAGGAAGATACTTTATCATTGTGCAATTTCAGAAATGTTAAGACGACTTAATGCATGAGTGTATTTGTTATAATCTGATTCTTGTACGTTGTTTGCTTGAACCTTTCATTGGAATTCAAAACTACTATCTCTGCAAGCTATATGGACACTAGGATGAAGTTGTTCCTATGTTTACATATTATTTTCTTGCTGAAATATAATGTTAAAAGTAAAACAATCTCCCCTTATAAATGGAATAGGTGGAGTCTCTCTATTTACATCTTCCTCCCTATTACAATATACAATTGGAGGTATCGAGATGGAAAGTAACTTTTGTGCTATGAATATTAGAACAATTCTAGTCCATTTTATTTGAATTTGACTAATAACGTTAATCTCCATGAAAATATATAAGATGGAAAATTTGCATGTGTATTATGTTTCTTTCTTTCTATTTATGGTAGAATGTGCTAAAATGAGTGCTCACTAGCTTTGAGTTGGGGGTTGTCTTTTTCTTTTTTCCCTTTATATTCGTGGCATGCTGATATCCTTTAAAATCAAGCTCCTCTCTCAGAATTCTCCTATTAGAGCCATTAAGGAATTGTCTCGGGTTTACAAAATGATTAAAGGAGAAATGGGTGCATTGTGTTTTCCGATTCAGTAACAGTTAAAAGATGTAATTTCACCTGATGTCTGGGTTGGAATGAATGTACAGTTGAAAGATGTTTGGGTTGGAAAAATGTACTTGTGTATTGTTGTTTCATTCCTTTGTGGCATTTGGCTTGTGGAGAAATCTTGATTTTATGTCATTTTGGAAATGGTTTTTCTTTGGTCAGATTTAGTTTGTTGTCTTGTTGAGTTGATATCAGATGGATCTAAGTTGTCCATTTGTAAATTGCCATCTTAAGGATAGCTCTGTCTCCATATTTGTTGATTTATTGAATGTTGGCTTATAAGGGAAATTCAATGCCCAGAGTGCATTGCCCATTTGTGTTGTGTTTTAATTGGAAGTGCATTGATTTAAAAAGGTAAACTAGTGCTCATACAAATCTGGTCTACCAACGCATTTTGCATCTTATAATCATTTATAAGAGTCATCCAATGTCCATAATTGGCAGAATTCGAGGTAAATTGATTCGTAAGAGAAAATTTGCATCGTGTTTGGATTCGAAGTAAGTTGGGTTACAAAGGAATTCAATGCCGAGAGTGCATTACCCATTTGTATTAAGTTTTAATTGGAGATACATTGACTTATAAAGGTATTTTGATGCTCATAGTGGGTAGTCCAACCCATTTTCATTGTGTTTTAATTCATTTATCTATTGTTTGGAATAGAGTCTATGATAAGATGCAGAGATTTCAATATTGCAAGCTTGTCTTGGTGTTTTCATATATTCTGGCCTCTGCCAACATCAATGGTTTGAGTTACCATAGCCAACGTGAGAACATATTGAAGGGATTGGTTGTTTTCCTACAAAGTAATGAAGTCTAAGATGAGGTCAACATTTGGTATTCTCAAGGATGCACTGATGGGAGTGGGATCATGTGTTTGGTTGGATGTATTTGAGAGTTATATTGTTGGATGATCATGTAGTTCAAGTAGTGTTTGCCTTATGTTGCTTTCAAGTTGAAAAGAACTTTTGAGTAATAAGAAAATTCTACTATGTTTGTATCCTTGACAAATCAAATATACAAAATCATTTTGTTGTATGTCTTCAAAATTATCAGTGACTGTGGTTTTGATAACTTGTTTTTACACTTAAAATGCCATGACTGTATTTGTACTTAGAAAACTATTGTCGGTTTCCACCTTCTTCTGGTACAATGAGAAGATCTAGTAGTTACTGTTGTTTGAATTAATTTGTTTAGAATCATGTTTGTTATCGTAATTGAATTCATTCATGACCCATGCTGTCTCACCAAGTGGACTTGCATTGTCAAACATGTAATTCAAGTAGTGTTTGCCTTACATTGCTTTCAATTTGAAAAGACCTTTTGAGTAATAAGAAACTTCCATTGTAGTAGAAGTTTCTCCTGCAAGATTTGATCTAGGATTGCTAGTGTCAATATTGTAGGCTTGTCTTGATGTTTTCATATATTCTAGCCTCTACAAACAGCATTGGTCTGAGTTCCCATAACCAACCTAGGAACATATTAAAGGGAATGCTGTTTTCCTATACAGTAATAAACTCTAAGATGAGGTCAACATTTGGTATTCTCAAGGATGCACTGATGGGAGTGGGCTCATGTGCTTGGTAAGATGTATTTGAGAGTTATACAATTGGAGGATCATGTAGTTCAAGTAGTGTTCGCCTTATGTTGCTTTCAAGTTGAAAATAACTTTTGAGTAATAAGAAACTTCTACTATGTTAGTATCCTTGAAAAATCAAATATACAGAATTATTTTGTTGTATGTATTCCAAATTATTAGTGATTGTTTTTTTGATAACTTGTTTTTACACTTAAAATACCATGACTGTATTTGTATTGGAAAAACTATTGTCGGTTCCACATTCTTCTGGTAATATGAGAAGATCTTGTAGTTACTATTGTTTGAATTAATTTGTTTAGAATCTTGTTTGTTATCACAATTGAATTCATTCATGGCCCACATTGTCTTACCAAGTGGACTTGCATTTTCAATCATGTAGTTCAAGTATTGTTTGCCTTATGTTGCTTTTGAGTTGAAAAGAACTTTTGAGTAATAAGAAACTTCCATTGTAGTAGAAGTTTCTCCTGCAAGATTTGATCGAGGATTGCTAGTGTCAATATTGTAGGCTTGTCTTGGTGTTTTCATATATTCTAGCCTCTACCAAAAACAATGGTCTGAGTTTGCATCACCAACCTGAGAACATATTGAAGGGAATGATGTTTTCCTACATAGTAATGAACTCTAAGATGAGGTCAACATTTGGTATTCTCAAAGATGCAATGATGGGAGTGGGCTCATATGTTTGGTAGGATATATTTGAGAGTTGTACTGTTGGAGGATTATGCGATGATTTTTGGCTTGGATTTTATGAGGACAACACAAAAATTTCCTTTGTTGGAAAAGGATAAACCTTTTATCATTAGAGACCATGGAACTCAGATAGTGCCAATGGTGAAGAAGAGTAGTGTGGGATATCATTCAATGGTATTCACAGTTGTGTTGTATGAGATAGATTCTCAGTTACATAAGTTTGAGAGGGGGTCAACCCTAAATCATGATCAACAAGAAAGGAAGCATGTGAACAAGCCTACATGAGCATCTTAAAGTGACAGTACGTTGGGTAGGAGAAGTTGGATCTTAAATTTAGATCACAGAGATAATGCCTTCTAGGTTTGTTCTTCGATCTTCAAGAAGACTCTTTGAGGGTTCACAAAATACACAAAGATTGAAGATGATCTTTGCTTCTTTGTCACTATTAAAACTCAGATTTCAGATCTTGATGATAAGTCCCTTTATAAGTACTATCTCTACAAACTACGATTCGTCAAGTATAGAGTGTTAAACTCGACGAGAAGAATCAGTCCTGCTATTACTAACTCCTTGATTAGGATTTCGGCTTTCATGCACAACATTTGATTTAATGTCTCAAGGAGCTTGATCCTGGGAATGCTTATGATTTTTGAAGAAATGAAGCCAAAGTAGGACTTCTTTCCAGAAGATTAGGCTATTTTTTATTATCATTCCCTTACAGGTTGTTCCTATTCATTTAGGGGCCTTCTTGAGCTTTTGTATGAAAATAATGTGGGGTTTTAGTGGGTCCCCAAAGACTATCAGTAAGGTAGAAAGGTAATAACGTTGTATCATGACTGCCATGTAATTGAATCAATTTTCTCAGGTCTCTAGCTATACTAGGTTTGTTTACAAGGAAGTTCTAATTTCCAGTTATAAGAGTGCTTTGATTAGCAGCAGGTTTCTAATGCTTTGGTGTCTGGATTTTATATTGGATCCTCATCAATGGGTGTAACACTGACTAGCTCTCGATCTCGCTTTCAATAGAGCCTGTAGTTCCCAAGGGAGCTTCTATCCATAAGATTCAGTTATGGCAACCAAGTGTCTTCACCAACAATGTGATGTCAGAGTGAGAGGCTCGAGTGCATCCTCTAGTGCACAAGTGGATGATAGATATCCTATGGGTATTATGGATTATTGCAACTATGTGATGGGGATATATGATTTTCAATTGACTGAGAAATGGCTTGCAAAGATGAGATGTTCGAAGATAGAGATTGAAGGAGTGTAGAGATACATCAGGAAAATACTTTCGTTAGATATCTGAGTTGCTTAGAGTCAAGGGAGTGACTTTCAAGTCTTCCTATATATATAAAATCTTTTGTGTGAGGGATGACCGACTGTCTTAGCATAGAAGTTTCTCTTGCAAGACTTGATCCAAGATTTCTAGTGTCAGTATTGTAGGCTTGTCTTGGTGTTTTCATATATTCTAGCCTCTGCCAACAGTAATGGTCTGAGTTACCATAACCAACCTGAGGACATATTGAAGGGAATGATGAGCACATTAATTGACAAAGTTCAATTTAATTGTAATACTTCAAAATTTTATGAGGAAGACATAACATTTCATTCAAATATTCAGCACAAGATTAATGTCTCATAGGTTCCGTTCTTTTTCAGAATATAGAAAAATAGAAAAAATATATGTTTTCATGAAAATGAAACTATAAGAGCTGAAATAAAAAACTGTGAGAAATGAAAATAGATCTGTAAAAAAAATATGTTATAATTGAAATAACTAACCTGGATATATTGTCAAATGTTCTGTGATGGTTTGTATTCAAGGCTGGTGGATAGTTTGAATGCATAACATGCAGCTTCAGCAGTGGTTGAACTTCTTTTATAGTTTTTTGCACTTGAATTTAATTGGTGGTAAGGATGGATATGGATTGCGATGGCTTCATTTTGAATGTGTGATTTGGATTTAACTGGATGTGATCGAATGGTTGGGAATTTGTTAATTGTTGATCCATGTGCTTTGATCCGTTTTAATGAGAAATAGAATGGGTTGGGTGTCATTTATTGAAGTTATTTGGTTGGGTGCCATTTATTGAACACAATGGGTTTAAATGTTATTAGGTTGGGTGTCATTTATTGAACACAGTGGGTTTAAATGTTGAACGACATAGTAGTAATGGATGACATACATTCACTTTTATTATGTGCAGGTATGGATATTTGTTTGGACTACATAGCTCCAGTTCTGATGAGTGGGGTTCAAGTGATTGCTACTTTGTACTTATGGAATATACCATTTTGGAAGGATTTATGGTTTTATCTGTTTTCTAGTTGGGTCAATATGATTTGTACTCTTAAGTATTAAAATACTATTTATGGACAGTTGTGAGCCCAATCAATGTATTGGGAAAATTTCGATAGAAATTAAAACATATTTGCACTTAATAATATTTATTTTTTGTTTAATATTGATGTGCATATCTTTCAATTTTTGGTGGTTTGGTGGGACTAGTACTATATGAATTTGGTCCCTGCACAACATTGGAACATCTATCCCATATATATATATATATATATATAATATATATATATATATATATATATATAATATATATATATATATATATAATATATAATATATATAGATAATATTGAATGTCTACCAATGCCACAAATTGCCCATAATGCAGATTTCTCTCAGGAATAAGTAAAAATACAAAAAAAATAGAATGTTAGAGTGTTTGAATTGTCTTTTTACTAGTTGTCTTTAGTGTGACTTTTTGGAAACTTTTCCAGTGGATTTTTCCAGTCTAATTTTTGTAAAATCTGGCAGGAATTCATTTCCAATTTCGATCTAATTTCTGTAAAGTATGGCAGTAATTCATTGAAATCACAAGTTTGATGGTAATGTCTACCCAATAGAACTGTCCTAGGGGTTTTTTAGGGTGTTAAATCCATATATATAGTAAAAAACTAGTTAAATAACAAAAATCAAAATGTCGCAAAAAACATTTCCACCGGATTTTAGTACCGGAAACTCCAAAAAGTCGCACTAAAGAAAACTACAATTTTTTATGGTGGAAATGGATTCAACGTCATCCAAAACCTTTGGGCACCTAAACAATTGTAACCCAGATTTTTAAATATTTATGTTGATTTTGTCATAATCATGCTGGAATTTTCATTATAGCTACCAATTTGAATTCTATACTATACCATAAAAAATTTGATTTTTTTTTTTCTCTTTTTAAATCAATAACATACATCTTAAAGACTTATTCCTCTTGCTCATTTTCTTCTTGATTTATTTTTAATTTTGAACAATCTTTTATTAACTCTAAATAATAAAACAATCTTACAAATAAAATTCATATAAAAAAATCCACTACTCACTTTTTTTTTCCTTCTAAAATTTCTTTTTTTCAAATTTTAGTTCTAATTCCCTTTTTTATTTTAAAAAATTCTTTATATAAAATCCTTCCTGATGCACACTTATATATTCAAAACTTGTTTATATATAATTCCTCTAAAAAAATCACCAATAAAATTTAAATCCTTCTTACATATAGATGCACATTTTTAAATTCTATATTCTAATGGATTGGCTTACATTAAAAATTGCACCTTTCTTATCAGAACTGGAGCATTATCTCATTCTAATCTTCTTTGTTGCTGCTCTCTGCCCAATTTTGATCATCCTAAATGTTCGTAGCTCTCATTCTTCCCGTGACCTCCTCCAGTTTTTCTCCCACTTGATGCTCCTTCCCCTTATGTTCTTTTATTTTTTTTCCCTCCCCCACTGCTCTATCCACTCCATCCCTTCACATTTCTTCTCCACACATTCTCACCCACTTCTTGTTTACTTCGACCCTCCCTTCGCTTTGTTTCCATGCTTCATGCTTACAGAGAGCATCCCTTTTTCCTTCTACTCTTTCTGTAAGACAGGGACAGGATGCGATCTTTGTTATGAGCCTCCTTGCTCTCCATGGACTCTTTGTCTTTTAGTTTAAGTGAGTGCTCTTGTTGTCAGGCCACAACTCTTTATAGTAATACAATCTCCTCCTTCTCTGCAAAGATTTGTTGTGTGATCTTTCCTGTGTCGAAGCCCCACTATCCTCATAACTACAATCAAAATTTTGCAAAGGTCTTCATTCTCTACAAAGGGAAAATGGATCCCCTTGATCAAGCATCCAATAATGAGAAATGTGCTTATTGCAATCAACTGAGAGAAACAGTAAGAGAAATTCAAGGCCAGCGAAAATCATAAAATGCATTTTTAATGGGAAGATTTGCCAATTAGAACGCACAAATTGAAGCTCTTAAGAACAAGTGCGCACATTGGGAGAACTCTATAACATTCCTAAAGGAATACTCACCAATCAGACTGGCGACATAAGCATTAACAACAAGCCAAAAGAAGGGCCCTTTGTAAATCTAAAATAAAATCTTTTAATTTTCTATCTAAATAGCTTCTATGAAATGTAAATGTCAAGTATTTATGTAACAGTTTGTAAGAATTTATAATAAGTCAATAGTAGTAAAACTTAGATCTTATGAAATCACAACTAATTAGGATGGTGCCTTCTTCTTGCCCTCCCTCTCAGTCTGACTCGATCCAAAAATAATGTAACAAGAGCTTGTTCCCTCCTCTTTTTCTAAATAGAAAATAAGAAAAACAACAACAAAAACAATCAGTCCTAAAATTAATTCACTTTTACAAATTCTCCCTTTTCCTCTTTTCTAAATTCCAAAGCCTTTAAAAACAAAGATAAAATTGAAAAATACATAAATTCCAATTTCACTTCTACTATCTATCTTTTTCATTCTTCCAACATTTATAGGCATCCTATCCTAACCAATGAAGAATCTATTTAGTAAATCACTTTTTCTAAATAGAAAATAAGAAAAACAACAACAAAAACAATCAATCCTAAAATTAATTCACTTTTACAAATTCTCCCTTTTCCTCTTTTCTAAATTCCAAAGCCTTTAAAAACAAAGATAAAATTGAAAAATACATAAATTCCAATTTCACTTCTACTATCTATCTTTTTCATTCTTCCAACATTTATAGGCATCCTATCCTAACCAATGAAGAATCTATATAGTAAATCACTTTTTCTAAATAGAAAATAAGAAAAACAACAACAAAAACAATCAATCCTAAAATTAATTCACTTTTACAAATTCTCCCTTTTCCTCTTTTCTAAATTCCAAAGCCTTTAAAAACAAAGATAAAATTGAAAAATACATAAATTCCAATTTCACTTCTACTATCTATCTTTTTCATTCTTCCAACATTTATAGGCATCCTATCCTAACCAATAAAAAATCTATTCAGTTCATATGATTCACTAAATTAATCCCTCATGTTCAAAAGACATTTTATGCGAGAGAATTAACTTTCACTTCTACCTTCATTCTTCCAACATTTATCTATTTATGTTCAAAGGGCATCCTATCCTAGCCAATGAAGAATCCATATAGATATGAACCATAAATTTTCAGCTCATATGATTCACTAAATTAGTCCATGGTGTTCAAAGGACATTTTATGCGAGAGAATTAACCATCCTTGTTGTAAGTTTGATTAACCTTATTGGATTAGTCCCTTAAGCGACAACCGGATTGAATTTCGTCGGGGGCACTCTAACTGAATGGGCGAATTTCCCTATTTTTTATTTCAATTCATGGGAATTTGGTAACTATGATATATATTTAATTAAATTCAGTTAGGGTAGGTTTGCATTTGATTGTGTATTGATAGAAAAAGGACTAATTAATTTAGGGGATAGAAGAACAATTTACTTATTATTGCCATGTTATGTGAAATTAAAATTAAATCGTAGATGTTTTTTTGAAATAGTTTAATTTTAAATAAGTATTTTCAGGTTTCAATCTTTCTTAAAAAAAAATTGAACTTGAGAGTAAAAAACTACTAGATCAAAATATATTATATTATATTATTATTAAATTTTATTTTTGTAGCTTATATGACAAATAAAAATATCTTTAAAATTAATCACATCATTAAAATTAAATAAACATTTCGAACCAATAACATACTTATTATTGCAATGTTATGTGAAATTAAATCGAATTTAGATGTCTTTTGAAATAGTTTAATTTTACATAAGTATTTTTAGGTTTCAATCTTTCTTAAAAAAAAATTGAACTTGATATAATAGAGAGTAAAGAACTACTGATCTACTTTTAGATCAAAAATATATTATATTATATTATTATTAAATTTTACTTTGTAACCTATATGACAAATAAAAATATCTTTAAAATTAATCACATCATTAAAATTAAATAAACATTTCGAACCAATAACATGTACATCATTGTCATGGTTAGTGGTTCCCAATAGGTAAGGATTGTACTGTGGGCAGGCTCTGGGTCAGATGCCCGGTTGGCGGTGAAAAGAAGCCATAACAAGGGCCACTGGGTTTTTCTATCCGATGGTCTTTGTTGATCAGCGGTTTATTGGAATCTATGAGTAGCTGAACAAGCTTTCTGAAAAGCTTTCCAAGGAAATAATCATGGAAGCGATTAGAAGATTTGCCGTAGGGTTGAGTATTGTCTCCGGAGTGTTATTGTTGGTGTTACTCGCTAAACTCTACTACTTATTTTACGGAAAGTGCCGGAGTCCTTGGAACATGAGAACGATCTCTAATGTTCCTATTGAACTTGCTGACAGAAGCTTCGAGTCTCGTGAGGATAGAGAGGTGCGTTCTTCGCAGGATTCTCGCTCGACATGTGAAGCGGTAGACTTCGACAATTCAGGAACGCAGTTTCCTATTAGAAACGATAGCGTCTACACACAGGGGATGCTAGGAGGGCCGAGGGTGCTGTTCACTATCAGAGAAGAGACTCAGGAGGATATGGGGTGTCAAGAATCTATGCGTAGTCAGAATTATATGCTCTCTGAATACCTTGCGTGTTCTGAATCGCCTCCAAATGTGAGTAATCACGGGGAGCGCTCCCAAGAAACTCTTGATTAGTGATCTAGGGTTCTCAATGTAAACTACTATGTATAAGCATAAAGTTATTAAGAAACTCCGTCCACCATTTAATTCAATATCTGGTTGCTTTGTACTAATTCATTGAGCCTTTGTATGAACCAATGCAATCTTGGTGGCTTCTCTCTCTTTTTTCTTCCTTTTGCATAGCTTGATAATTCGATGATGTAAGGATCCAAATTTAAATGGATGTAGATTTAGGTAAGTGGACGAAGTAGTAGTCTAGATTCTTAAGGATTAGCTTAACTGGTGGAGTCTTTATCTTTAAAAAATCTTGTTAATGAAAAGTTAAGAGGAGAAGTGCTCCATTTGAGTAGATCTGCCCAAATAGTTTCAGTAAACATAACAGCCATCCAAATAGTTTTGGTGAACCTAGCAGCCACCCAAATAGTTTTGATGGCCCTCGCAGCCACGGATCCCTGTGAACCACTGAAAAAAATTTGACAAAGCAGCAGCAAAATCAATCTCAACCTCCATTAACAGGTTAAGGATGAACCAGGGCAACTCATCAATCGGCCAAGCGAGGTGCGATGGTTGTTGCCCTATCTTCCCAAGCGGTAAATCCCCTCTAACCCATTATAAGGTCCGGCAATTAGCCTTACCAGGTTGTAATCAATTTGATAATCTTCACAGTCATTAACAAGAATTTCAACGTTTGAATATCCAGCACTTATATTATGTCCATGGCCCTCGTTCACCCAAAACCTTTCCCTATTGCAGTGGCTTGTGACCTGCTCATAAGTCCGGGATAAGTATTTGAGGTTCTTCCTTACAAAACTGCAATGTATATCCATGATGCGTTACATTTTTTATCAGATACCGCAAAGCAAGTTCTGATAGTTGGATGTAGATATTGTTTACATTGTTTCTCTAAGTTGACTGGAACATTGGTCTTTTAGACATATAGTTAAGCTAAAGTTAGTTAATTGTATTCACCATAAGTTAAGTTACGGTCAAGTTATTTTATTTTGTATTAAAAAGAAATGGAAAATATTTTGATCAATGGAAAAATACTAAAAAATAAATATTATTCTTATATAAATAAATATTAAATTATTTAAAAAAACATTAATACATACTATTTTTCAAATTAACCATCAGATCTTACAAAATTATTAATAATAACGTAATAAAATGAGAAAAATGCCAAAAAGAAAATGTTAGAATACATGTGTGTTTTAATAAAAGGTAAAAGTGTTAGAGATTAAGAAACTTTAAATTAATTATAAGATTTTATTTAACTAATTAAAGATATTGAAAATAAATGGTCATATCTTTAAAATAAATGGTCATGAGAATGTTATAGAGTAATAATTGAAATTTACAAAATAACCATTGTTTTTTTTTAAAAATTTATTTTTTTTTTAATAATTATTATAAAAAATATATATTTAAAAATAGTTTTAAAAAATACTTTTTTGTGGTGTATTTTCTTTTTCCTATATTAATTAATATCTTATTAATAATTAATAAGTTTAATATTATTTATTAGTATTGTTAAACACAGATTTAGCAAACAACATATAAATAGATATGGTACATCGGAATATGTAAAGGTTATGAAAATAACTTTTATATATGGGGTAAAAAGTTAGTTTATTCTGATAAAATTTGTCAAAATTTAATTCAAACACTAATTCAAAGACAAAAGAAGATGAAAACAAAATAAACAATAATTCTACACAACAAAATAAATAAGCATAAGAGAAAAAGGTAAGTTTAACTATTTAGAAAGAAAATCAACAATCTCAAAAGAAAATTAATTAACAATAAAAAAAAATAGGAACATGTAGACTTTAGAAGAAATATACCATAAATACAAGGCACACTCGCTCAATTTGTGTTGTAAAAAAAGTATTTCCATGAAAGTATTTAATATATTAACCTAGGATCGTTTTAAAGGGTATAAGTTTAATATTTTATAGTTATATTTCATAGTTTAACCCACCCTGACTTAGGCTTTCACTAGGAACCTTTATATATGTAAAATATATACATTTATGGTGACCCCTATGATCATTTTAAAGGGTCTACGTTTTATATTTCATATTTATATTCCATAGTTCAACTTTGGTCTTAGGCTTTTACTAGGAATTTTTACACATGTACAATATATACATTTATGGTGACCCCACTCTATCCTCACTCCTTCACTGTAGTTATGGTGATACTGTCGCCCCACTCTATCCCCAGTCCTTTACTACACTCCATCACTCTAAAGCATTTATGGTGACACCATTCTATCCCCACTCCCTCACTTTGCTAGGCCACTCTAAAGCATGTAGTCAAAAGTAAGATATTCTCTAAGGCTCAAGGTCATTGAACAACAAGGATCCAAGATATTACAAAAATGTATACTCAACATGTCGCTTGTAGGAATTGAACCTAGGTGGGGAGGATAATAATCATTCCTCCAAACCGCCCCAAATAAAAAAATCAACAACATTTAAAGTGATTTTATTAAAATGGATATACATAATATTCGATAACTAATTATACATAGTAATAAAGTCCAAAATAAAGTAATACATTTTCTTCATCTTTGGAAAAACATCAATATTTGTGCAAACTACAACTTTTAAAACAAAATGCCATACTCCATCATGGTATTGACCAACACTCATTTTTTGATGCAGGAGCATCCTTGTAGCATTTTCATTTCCCTATGAGAAAATAATCTTTGTAGATATTTACTAGCGAATCACTAGTTGTTATGCTTATGTGTCCCTTTTTAGGGATAATTGCAATTATTAGGTTAGAGGGCTTTTAGAAAAATGCCTAGATGTCACTTCAAGAGAGGTAGGTTCACAGAGCCTAAGGGTGGAGGTGGTTTACTATATGGGAAGCCCTGGTTGTTTATTTCTTGAGTTCTCATATTCATGCTTTGAATATGGCACATGGATGATTGGCTGAAAGAAAGTTTTGGTTTAGCACAATCCATGGTCAAGTGGTATGTGGAAGTCCTTGACTTGGTTGGCTTTTTCATAAGTTAATAAGAGATAATTTTTCCTATTGTAATCTATGAGCACTTGTACTTGTTATTATGGTGTTTTGATGGTTGTTTTGTCATGGTTATTAATATGGTTATATGATGGTTATAAGCACAGATTTGTAATGTATTCTAGCTATGACTTGTTCAGGATTCGATAAGTATTTGATGGTTAATGAATGCATGAGATAAAAAGCGTTATTGCAACTATTATGAGAGGGAATTAAACCTTCTTAGTGATTCTCAAATAAGTCTCAGACCCTTATGATCAGATATGTATTCATGACCTGTAGATTACATGTTCACTATATGTTTGACGAAACACCTATCATGGTTAGGCCTGGTTAGGTTAAGTCCTTGTTCAAGGTTTGTATGATTAAAAATGTCTTCAAGTTATTTATCATTTTGGAAAGCCTCAAGAAGTTCTGGGTAGTGGTTTAGAGGTTGGCCTAGAATTGTGTCTTAGGTCTTTGGATTGCAGCCTATGAATTGAGAGTTTTTTGTTGCAACTGCACTGAGGTAGGATTTTGTATGAAGTTGGAGGGTCACAACCACACTCATGTAGCCCTGTGCATGAAGTTTGGAGTCTAGGTCATTGAAAAAGTTATCCATATTAGGGTTTGGTCACCTGGGGTGGTTCTTTGGCCATTGAGTGTCCTATAAGCCATGTTGGATGTTAGTCTATGGTAAGTAGGTATTAGCTTATTGATTTGAGGCTTCTATGATCTATATTTTGTGAGGTGTTATCTTCTGGAGACATCACATTCATATTAGTTATAATCGACGTTTCAAACCAACCTCCATGGTAAATCATCAGGATTAGATGGATCTAATCCTAATGATGAACCATAGAGGTTGGTTCGAAACTTCGATTAAAACTAATATGAATGTGATGACTCCGGAAGATAATACCGCATAGGTATTAATTGCCAGCCCCACTTTTATAACTGAGGCTTGGAGTCTAATTCATTTCATAACAACTCTCTGTATAATGTTTATCTTGGTAGACTAGTAAAATTGGGTAACCGTGGGAGGGGTGGTTATAGAGTGGTATCAAAGCATGGTTCAAATACTTGGACTAGATGGGTTGGATGCATTTTGTTATGGATGCATTGTCATGGTTATGGTTTTCGTGCATGAGGGCTTTGTATGCAGTTAGCGTTATCATGCATGATGTCGATATATTAAGATGATTATGTATATACATGTATCGGGCTAATATGGATTGATTTTGCAGATGAGATAGCCTCCCCTAAGATTCGCAGAGGTATGTTGATTATGTTTAGATTTGGTTATATAACATGGTATGTTTGAAGGAAGAAGAAGATCAAAGATGAATAGAAGAATGGTGGATTACAATTCACGAGAATTTCCTTATAGGTTAGATGAGTAGCTAAGAGATGAGTACTCTCTTGAAATAACAGATACTTTGTGAAGTCTAAAGGTAAAAATCGGAAGTTGCAAGGAGAACAATGACATGATAATTCAGTGATAGGAAATACTTTCCATGACATAGGAAAAAAAAGCAGAATTCAATGCACTTATCATTCATAATTTTTCAGGTTTGTAGAGATAGGGACAACTAAAAATCAGTTATGGACAGGAGGACAGGAATAATGGGGCATATGGAATCAGGTCACATGGAGGGCATAGGTTGGACAAGGATGACACATTTAGGGATGGTAGGGTTTTCGATGCACCTGACATGAGAGGATAGGTATCATAGTCATCATTGCTATCATCCTTACAAGTTATATTCTAGATCTAGTTTGGATAGGTATCATAGTCATCATTGCTATCATCCTTACAAGAGGAGTGAGAAGGGATATTTGTCGAATGACTTCAAGAAATCCAAGTCACCTAGATTCAATGGATAGTTGAAGGAGCCAGAAGATGCAAAGGCATGGTTGCTTGGAATGAGGATGTTCTTTGAGTTGCATGACTATATATAGAACATGAAGGCTAGGATAGATATTTTTAGTCTCAAAGGGAAAGCAGATATCTAGCGGGAAGATGTGAAGTGTGTCAAAAACATCAGGATAGAGGATTTGAATTGGCATGAATTCAAGAGACTCTTTACGAAAACATACTTGTAAAAAATGTATTATGATGGAAAGGCCAAGGAGTTCTATAATCTAGAAATGGGATCTATGATAGATGAGGAGTACACAACTAGGTTCATAGAGTTGTTGAGGTGTGTGGCCTATATCAAGGATGAGAAGACAAAAGTTTAGATATTTGTCAGTGGACTTCCATAACATTCAAGGATCAGATTGATTATGATGAGCCTGGGATGCTGGAAGAAGTCATTGGAAAGTTGAAGCAATGTTATGAGCAATAGAACCGTAAGATCAAGTCTAAACAGGGTTGGAAATGGAATGATAAGACTAAAGGAAAGTGGCCAGAAAAGTGGGGAAAACCTCAGGATGCAGGTGAGAAGGAAAAATGTTTCTCCTTACAAGAGGTTCGATACAACAGAGAAGGGACATGGATCTCAACAGGGAGAGAAGTAGTATAAAAGTAGTAGTAGGGAACCGCTGCAATGTTGGATATGTGGTAATGATAATTGCAAGAATGTTTTTCCATTATATCAGGGAGATAGACCTCAGATCTACAGTGGTAAGGAGGCATAAACAATTGGAGATGTGGGCCAGAGAATTCCTCAGATCTATGCATTGTTTTATAACTAGCAAGCGGATCACCAGGTATCCATTCTTGAGATGTAAAGTAAGTTATGTGATTGATTTGTTTCCATTTTGATCTATCATGGATCTAATTATAGTTATGTTAATCTTGACCTGGCGGATAAGTATGGTTTGAAAAAATAAATGCATGCAAAGTCTTGGTTGGTGCAGTTGGCTATAGGTACTAAGTAAAGAGTTCATCATTAGGAAAGAGCTTTTGCTTTTGATCTGAACAATATGCCTACATCATCACATGTAAAAGTGCTTCTATTGGGATCATACAATATGCTTCTAGGTATGGATTGGTTGTATCTTCACATGACTAAGGTGGATTGTTATGAGAATGCTATCAAGTGCTTAGATGATGATGGATAGAAGAGAATATTTCAAGGTAAGAAGGAGCCTACATCAGTGAGAATGGTTAGAACCATGCATACAAAGTGTAGTTGCAGGAAATGGTGTGTATTGTTCATAGTGCATGTTTCCAGTGATAAAAGTAAGGATGTTGACGATTAAAAATTAGTGAAGAGGTATCCCATTTTGTAGCATTTTTAGGATCTATTTCCAATATAAATTTCAAAATTATCATCTCACAGGGAAGTGGATTTCTCTATTGAATTGGTACCAAGAACAACACTAGCATCAAAGGAACCTTACATGATGAGCATTATGGAGTTAGTGGAACTGAAGCTGCAGTTGAAGGAAATTCTTGACAAGGGATACATTAGGTCAAGTGTATCACCATGGGGTGCACCAATGTTGCTTTTGAAGAGAAGGATGGTACTCTCAGGTTGTGCATTGAATACAGGTAGTCGAACAACGTGATGATCAAGAACAGGTACACATCAAAGAAGAGGACATTGATCCAAGTGGATATTGGTGGCCTCCTGCCTATTCCACCTAGAATTGTAATTGGTTTCATATGTTTCCTTGATTATAGCAACATTTACTAGTTTTAGTAGTTTTTTGGGTCCTGAACTTTTGGAGCTGTTTTGACCCCTAAAACGGTGTTTTTTTTAGCTTCACAGTAGCACCATAGCAATAGGAAAGGGAATATGGAAAATATTTTAGCACTTGGATAGATCTCTCCAATGAGGTATTGTACACTTCAAACTGAGATCATGTGACCAATTGACGACCTTGGGAAGTTGGCTACCCAACTAACCCCAATGGTGCCCACAAACTCTTGGCATTCCATCTCCTAGGGTTAGGGTTTTAGTTGTGAAGGGTTTTTTCTTATTTTTCAATAATAAAAAGGTCCTTGAGCCTCATTATAACAAATTTCAGAGGCATGTAGCCACCACATCTCTTCTAAGAGATATGCTACCATCACCTAAGTTAGTTTATTTCCATTCTATATGTAAGCATATTTCAGTTCTTTGATATTAATGAAATGAAGTTTTATTTCTACTATATCTCCGTGTTTGTGTTTGTGTTTGTATCTATATTCTGTTGTGTTCTTATCTAATTCTGCGTTAGTGGTATCAAAGCAATCTACCCTTTCTCTGTTTTTCTTTGCATGTCGCCAACGAGGTAAGGGTATAAGGGGTTAGTGCTTGAACTGGTTGAACCTTTGCAAGGCTAGCCTCGCAAACCCCAATGACCTCCCATGGCAGAAAAAAATAAAGATGAGGGAGTAGGATATCCTTTCAAAGCATTGCTCGAATAATTCCTCAAGTGATAGAGGCACGCGATGATGGATAACTTTGCCCAAATCCTTCAATGGATACCCACAAGCAATGCATCTTCATCCAACAGCCACTCTGGAGGTTCCACTCCCTTTAAGGTATAAGTCAACTTTGAAATTCCTATATTTGAAGGCCAAATGATGCAGACATTGTAAATAGGTGGTTAAAAATGTTGAAAGGATACTTTTCAGTTCATGACTTTTCTAATTAGGAAAATATTACTTTTCACTCCTAAAATCGGCCCCCCATGTCAAGGATTGGTGGAAAAACTATTGTGAACAAAAGGACGAGAGGGAATCCTCACTGTTTTTAGCTGCACC
>APFE031744259.1:3879-15106 GCA_000404065.3 Pinus taeda | reverse complement strand
ACACGCTATACTGGATCTGTATCTTCAACTTGTCCTGACGATGAACCACACTGGTTGGTTCGAAACGCGTCGACAAATAATCAATTTATGTGATTTCGCCAGAAAATTCTAAACATATGTTATGGATCACAGAAGTCTAAATTCTTTGACATACTATTTTTCAAATTAACCATCAGATCTTACAAAATTATTAATAATAACGTAATAAAATGAGAAAAATGCCAAAAAGAAAATGTTAGAATACATGTGTGTTTTAATAAAAGGTAAAAGTGTTAGAGATTAAGAAACTTTAAATTAATTATAAGATTTTATTTAACTAATTAAAGATATTGAAAATAAATGGTCATATCTTTAAAATAAATGGTCATGAGAATGTTATAGAGTAATAATTGAAAATTCCAGTATCTATTGAAAATTTACACAAATAACCATTGTTTTAAAAATTAAAATTTATTTTAATTTTAATAATTATTATAAAAAATATATATTAAAAATAAGTTTAAAAATACTTTTTTGTGGGTGTATTTTCTTTTTCCTATATTAAATTAATATCTTATTAATAATTTAATAAGTTTAATATTATTTATTAGTATTGTTAAACACAGATTTAGCAAACAACATATAAATAGATATGGTACATCGGAATATGTAAAGGTTATGAAAATAACTTTTATATATGGGGTAAAAAGTTAGTTTATTCTGATAAAATTTGTCAAAATTTAATTCAAACACTAATTCAAAGACAAAAGAAGATGAAAACAAAATAAACAATAATTCTACACAACAAAATAAATAAGCATAAGAGAAAAAGGTAAGTTTAACTATTTAGAAAGAAAATCAACAATCTCAAAAGAAAATTAATTAACAATAAAAAAAAATAGGAACATGTAGACTTTAGAAGAAATATACCATAAATACAAGGCACACTCGCTCAATTTGTGTTGTAAAAAAAGTATTTCCATGAAAGTATTTAATATATTAACCTAGGATCGTTTTAAAGGGTATAAGTTTAATATTTTATAGTTATATTTCATAGTTTAACCCACCCTGACTTAGGCTTTCACTAGGAACCTTTATATATGTAAAATATATACATTTATGGTGACCCCTATGATCATTTTAAAGGGTCTACGTTTTATATTTCATATTTATATTCCATAGTTCAACTTTGGTCTTAGGCTTTTACTAGGAATTTTTACACATGTACAATATATACATTTATGGTGACCCCACTCTATCCTCACTCCTTCACTGTAGTTATGGTGATACTGTCGCCCCACTCTATCCCCAGTCCTTTACTACACTCCATCACTCTAAAGCATTTATGGTGACACCATTCTATCCCCACTCCCTCACTTTGCTAGGCCACTCTAAAGCATGTAGTCAAAAGTAAGATATTCTCTAAGGCTCAAGGTCATTGAACAACAAGGATCCAAGATATTACAAAAATGTATACTCAACATGTCGCTTGTAGGAATTGAACCTAGGTGGGGAGGATAATAATCATTCCTCCAAACCGCCCCAAATAAAAAAATCAACAACATTTAAAGTGATTTTATTAAAATGGATATACATAATATTCGATAACTAATTATACATAGTAATAAAGTCCAAAATAAAGTAATACATTTTCTTCATCTTTGGAAAAACATCAATATTTGTGCAAACTACAACTTTTAAAACAAAATGCCATACTCCATCATGGTATTGACCAACACTCATTTTTTGATGCAGGAGCATCCTTGTAGCATTTTCATTTCCCTATGAGAAAATAATCTTTGTAGATATTTACTAGCGAATCACTAGTTGTTATGCTTATGTGTCCCTTTTTAGGGATAATTGCAATTATTAGGTTAGAGGGCTTTTAGAAAAATGCCTAGATGTCACTTCAAGAGAGGTAGGTTCACAGAGCCTAAGGGTGGAGGTGGTTTACTATATGGGAAGCCCTGGTTGTTTATTTCTTGAGTTCTCATATTCATGCTTTGAATATGGCACATGGATGATTGGCTGAAAGAAAGTTTTGGTTTAGCACAATCCATGGTCAAGTGGTATGTGGAAGTCCTTGACTTGGTTGGCTTTTTCATAAGTTAATAAGAGATAATTTTTCCTATTGTAATCTATGAGCACTTGTACTTGTTATTATGGTGTTTTGATGGTTGTTTTGTCATGGTTATTAATATGGTTATATGATGGTTATAAGCACAGATTTGTAATGTATTCTAGCTATGACTTGTTCAGGATTCGATAAGTATTTGATGGTTAATGAATGCATGAGATAAAAAGCGTTATTGCAACTATTATGAGAGGGAATTAAACCTTCTTAGTGATTCTCAAATAAGTCTCAGACCCTTATGATCAGATATGTATTCATGACCTGTAGATTACATGTTCACTATATGTTTGACGAAACACCTATCATGGTTAGGCCTGGTTAGGTTAAGTCCTTGTTCAAGGTTTGTATGATTAAAAATGTCTTCAAGTTATTTATCATTTTGGAAAGCCTCAAGAAGTTCTGGGTAGTGGTTTAGAGGTTGGCCTAGAATTGTGTCTTAGGTCTTTGGATTGCAGCCTATGAATTGAGAGTTTTTTGTTGCAACTGCACTGAGGTAGGATTTTGTATGAAGTTGGAGGGTCACAACCACACTCATGTAGCCCTGTGCATGAAGTTTGGAGTCTAGGTCATTGAAAAAGTTATCCATATTAGGGTTTGGTCACCTGGGGTGGTTCTTTGGCCATTGAGTGTCCTATAAGCCATGTTGGATGTTAGTCTATGGTAAGTAGGTATTAGCTTATTGATTTGAGGCTTCTATGATCTATATTTTGTGAGGTGTTATCTTCTGGAGACATCACATTCATATTAGTTATAATCGACGTTTCAAACCAACCTCCATGGTAAATCATCAGGATTAGATGGATCTAATCCTAATGATGAACCATAGAGGTTGGTTCGAAACTTCGATTAAAACTAATATGAATGTGATGACTCCGGAAGATAATACCGCATAGGTATTAATTGCCAGCCCCACTTTTATAACTGAGGCTTGGAGTCTAATTCATTTCATAACAACTCTCTGTATAATGTTTATCTTGGTAGACTAGTAAAATTGGGTAACCGTGGGAGGGGTGGTTATAGAGTGGTATCAAAGCATGGTTCAAATACTTGGACTAGATGGGTTGGATGCATTTTGTTATGGATGCATTGTCATGGTTATGGTTTTCGTGCATGAGGGCTTTGTATGCAGTTAGCGTTATCATGCATGATGTCGATATATTAAGATGATTATGTATATACATGTATCGGGCTAATATGGATTGATTTTGCAGATGAGATAGCCTCCCCTAAGATTCGCAGAGGTATGTTGATTATGTTTAGATTTGGTTATATAACATGGTATGTTTGAAGGAAGAAGAAGATCAAAGATGAATAGAAGAATGGTGGATTACAATTCACGAGAATTTCCTTATAGGTTAGATGAGTAGCTAAGAGATGAGTACTCTCTTGAAATAACAGATACTTTGTGAAGTCTAAAGGTAAAAATCGGAAGTTGCAAGGAGAACAATGACATGATAATTCAGTGATAGGAAATACTTTCCATGACATAGGAAAAAAAAGCAGAATTCAATGCACTTATCATTCATAATTTTTCAGGTTTGTAGAGATAGGGACAACTAAAAATCAGTTATGGACAGGAGGACAGGAATAATGGGGCATATGGAATCAGGTCACATGGAGGGCATAGGTTGGACAAGGATGACACATTTAGGGATGGTAGGGTTTTCGATGCACCTGACATGAGAGGATAGGTATCATAGTCATCATTGCTATCATCCTTACAAGTTATATTCTAGATCTAGTTTGGATAGGTATCATAGTCATCATTGCTATCATCCTTACAAGAGGAGTGAGAAGGGATATTTGTCGAATGACTTCAAGAAATCCAAGTCACCTAGATTCAATGGATAGTTGAAGGAGCCAGAAGATGCAAAGGCATGGTTGCTTGGAATGAGGATGTTCTTTGAGTTGCATGACTATATATAGAACATGAAGGCTAGGATAGATATTTTTAGTCTCAAAGGGAAAGCAGATATCTAGCGGGAAGATGTGAAGTGTGTCAAAAACATCAGGATAGAGGATTTGAATTGGCATGAATTCAAGAGACTCTTTACGAAAACATACTTGTAAAAAATGTATTATGATGGAAAGGCCAAGGAGTTCTATAATCTAGAAATGGGATCTATGATAGATGAGGAGTACACAACTAGGTTCATAGAGTTGTTGAGGTGTGTGGCCTATATCAAGGATGAGAAGACAAAAGTTTAGATATTTGTCAGTGGACTTCCATAACATTCAAGGATCAGATTGATTATGATGAGCCTGGGATGCTGGAAGAAGTCATTGGAAAGTTGAAGCAATGTTATGAGCAATAGAACCGTAAGATCAAGTCTAAACAGGGTTGGAAATGGAATGATAAGACTAAAGGAAAGTGGCCAGAAAAGTGGGGAAAACCTCAGGATGCAGGTGAGAAGGAAAAATGTTTCTCCTTACAAGAGGTTCGATACAACAGAGAAGGGACATGGATCTCAACAGGGAGAGAAGTAGTATAAAAGTAGTAGTAGGGAACCGCTGCAATGTTGGATATGTGGTAATGATAATTGCAAGAATGTTTTTCCATTATATCAGGGAGATAGACCTCAGATCTACAGTGGTAAGGAGGCATAAACAATTGGAGATGTGGGCCAGAGAATTCCTCAGATCTATGCATTGTTTTATAACTAGCAAGCGGATCACCAGGTATCCATTCTTGAGATGTAAAGTAAGTTATGTGATTGATTTGTTTCCATTTTGATCTATCATGGATCTAATTATAGTTATGTTAATCTTGACCTGGCGGATAAGTATGGTTTGAAAAAATAAATGCATGCAAAGTCTTGGTTGGTGCAGTTGGCTATAGGTACTAAGTAAAGAGTTCATCATTAGGAAAGAGCTTTTGCTTTTGATCTGAACAATATGCCTACATCATCACATGTAAAAGTGCTTCTATTGGGATCATACAATATGCTTCTAGGTATGGATTGGTTGTATCTTCACATGACTAAGGTGGATTGTTATGAGAATGCTATCAAGTGCTTAGATGATGATGGATAGAAGAGAATATTTCAAGGTAAGAAGGAGCCTACATCAGTGAGAATGGTTAGAACCATGCATACAAAGTGTAGTTGCAGGAAATGGTGTGTATTGTTCATAGTGCATGTTTCCAGTGATAAAAGTAAGGATGTTGACGATTAAAAATTAGTGAAGAGGTATCCCATTTTGTAGCATTTTTAGGATCTATTTCCAATATAAATTTCAAAATTATCATCTCACAGGGAAGTGGATTTCTCTATTGAATTGGTACCAAGAACAACACTAGCATCAAAGGAACCTTACATGATGAGCATTATGGAGTTAGTGGAACTGAAGCTGCAGTTGAAGGAAATTCTTGACAAGGGATACATTAGGTCAAGTGTATCACCATGGGGTGCACCAATGTTGCTTTTGAAGAGAAGGATGGTACTCTCAGGTTGTGCATTGAATACAGGTAGTCGAACAACGTGATGATCAAGAACAGGTACACATCAAAGAAGAGGACATTGATCCAAGTGGATATTGGTGGCCTCCTGCCTATTCCACCTAGAATTGTAATTGGTTTCATATGTTTCCTTGATTATAGCAACATTTACTAGTTTTAGTAGTTTTTTGGGTCCTGAACTTTTGGAGCTGTTTTGACCCCTAAAACGGTGTTTTTTTTAGCTTCACAGTAGCACCATAGCAATAGGAAAGGGAATATGGAAAATATTTTAGCACTTGGATAGATCTCTCCAATGAGGTATTGTACACTTCAAACTGAGATCATGTGACCAATTGACGACCTTGGGAAGTTGGCTACCCAACTAACCCCAATGGTGCCCACAAACTCTTGGCATTCCATCTCCTAGGGTTAGGGTTTTAGTTGTGAAGGGTTTTTTCTTATTTTTCAATAATAAAAAGGTCCTTGAGCCTCATTATAACAAATTTCAGAGGCATGTAGCCACCACATCTCTTCTAAGAGATATGCTACCATCACCTAAGTTAGTTTATTTCCATTCTATATGTAAGCATATTTCAGTTCTTTGATATTAATGAAATGAAGTTTTATTTCTACTATATCTCCGTGTTTGTGTTTGTGTTTGTATCTATATTCTGTTGTGTTCTTATCTAATTCTGCGTTAGTGGTATCAAAGCAATCTACCCTTTCTCTGTTTTTCTTTGCATGTCGCCAACGAGGTAAGGGTATAAGGGGTTAGTGCTTGAACTGGTTGAACCTTTGCAAGGCTAGCCTCGCAAACCCCAATGACCTCCCATGGCAGAAAAAAATAAAGATGAGGGAGTAGGATATCCTTTCAAAGCATTGCTCGAATAATTCCTCAAGTGATAGAGGCACGCGATGATGGATAACTTTGCCCAAATCCTTCAATGGATACCCACAAGCAATGCATCTTCATCCAACAGCCACTCTGGAGGTTCCACTCCCTTTAAGGTATAAGTCAACTTTGAAATTCCTATATTTGAAGGCCAAATGATGCAGACATTGTAAATAGGTGGTTAAAAATGTTGAAAGGATACTTTTCAGTTCATGACTTTTCTAATTAGGAAAATATTACTTTTCACTCCTAAAATCGGCCCCCCATGTCAAGGATTGGTGGAAAAACTATTGTGAACAAAAGGACGAGAGGGAATCCTCACTGTTTTTAGCTGCACCCACTTTGAATTCTTTCCAAAATGCCATAAATGAACAATATTACCCTGTTGGGAGTTATGAACATAAATACATAAAGTGGACCATGCTGCAACAGGGAAGGGACCAAGACGTGTCAAAGTTCACAAATATTTTTCATACCATTCGCACAAAGTTAGGTATCAAGGATTCTAAGCGGAATTTGGTACCCAAGTACCAAGAATGTCTACACAAGTACATTGAGGACGAGATGGAGTTCTTAGACATATTCTCACTTGGTACAACCTATCGATATGCTATCAAGATAAAGTAAAAATTTAAATAGAAGAAGCAAGACTTTGGATCTTCGAATCCAACTCAAGGGAAATGCGCCCCAAACCGAAGAAAAAAGGAGAAATCTAGGGTGGGGTGACCCATGACAACCCGTAGAAACTGCAAGTAAAGAATAACACCATGAAGACAAAGAAGGACACATGGAAATGGTTTGAGTTCCACAAGAGCCCCACTCACTACACAAGTAATTGTTAAGCCAAGTAGTACAGTGGTCAAGCTAAAATCTTTCGAATTAGATGCACGTTCTAACTTTGAGTCAAAACTCGACAAGGGAAATGACAAAGGGAAGAAGATTATTGATGCAAAGCCCAGTGCTACCATTTCCATCACCAGTCTCTAAAATATTGAGCCCAAAGGTATAGAGGAGGGGGAGCGTCTCTTCCACTCACAGATTTAGGTGAAGGGTTCTCCTCTGTAGTTAGTCGTTGACAACAAAAGATAAAATAACCTCATTTCAGAAAAGGTTATGAAGGAGTTGGGCCTAACAACCACACAACACCCACAGTCATACACCATCAGGTGTCTTCACCAAGGACGAGATCTCCACATCAACCAAAAATTCTTCCTTCTCTACAACATCAATCCCTTCACGGACGAGGTGTTGGGTGATGTTGCTCCTCTTGAAGTTTGTGATGTAATATTAGGCAAATAATACTTGTAGAAGTGTCATGTTCTGTATGATTCTAGGCTTAATACATGTTATTATTTCTTTTCGAAATAATTTATACAAGATATCATAGGTAGCATTGCCTACCATCATCTCTTTGATCTCTGTGAGGCAATGTAGTAAGATCGTTTCCCACACCAAGAAATTTAACTTCCTTATGATTCACCCTCAAGGCAAGAAGAAGGTTATGGCCACATCTGTGACCTCCAAATAGGGTTCTGCCACATGACAACAACATATGGACAAGTTCATGGAGGATTACAGGGACATCTTGACCTCACCCATAGGGGTACCCCTACACTGTCAGGTCAAGCACTCCATTGATCTGACCCTGGATGTGTCACCACCCAACAGGATGATTTATCAACACTTTTTTATGGAGAACAATGAAATCAAGAGGTAGATTCAAGAGTTGTTGCAGAAAGGGCACGTCACACCAATTTTATCGCCCTGTCAGAGCCTAATCATGATGGTACAAAAGAAGGATAAGACCTTGTGGAAGCCTCGCAAATTGTTGCCTCAACATGGGGGAAAACCACTTGGTTTGGACCTTGGTTGGTAGCTCCTTTTTCGTTTGGAATAGTGGCTCTGATTGGGGATAATGGGACCAATCTTCCAATCTGTTTAATGCTTGTGCTAAATGGCGTGATGTGTGATGTTTTTTAGAGTAACGTTTAAGCTAACGGTAATCTAGTCTAAACTAATTAATCACAAATGCATTTAACTTATAATTTCTAAAAACTATCTAATCATAATATACCCGGGCTAAACTTGATATATGCGATCTATTATAATTTCTAAAAGCAATTGGTAATAAAGATCATTCAATTACAATTAGAAGTGAATCCATTTTAACAATAATCGTTTCGTATAAAATGTTAGCCAAAACGATTGTGAGAAATATATCGCATAAAGAGTTATTCATATATTCAACATAAAATAAAGATCATCATCATACAGACGTGCAATAAGGATAATCAAAATTCAGACTTTCATACATAAATAATTCGAAAGAGAAATGATTGCTTAATACATAAGTAAAAAGGATTATGAGATAAAAGTACCATTTATAATACATCCTACTCATGTGTTTTAGCAATATTGATCTATCCTCAATCCATTCAACATCATCTAAGAGTACAAAAGTCCAATTTCAGTAGATGATGCTAAGTCAGATAAAAATAAACCTTGTTCCATATATTTCACCAGAACTTCCTCAAAGGGACAAAAGTGCATGTTTTGAAGAGAGTTTCTGATAAAATTCCGGACCCCTCTCTAAATGGATGCAAGGGGTTTAAATATTACTATAAAACTAAAAATAGATTATTACAAAAATAGTTGAGGAGGTTTAAACGACCTGCCTCACTTTATGCAAAAATAAAATCAAAATTAAAGTAAACAAGGTGACTAACTATGTTGCATTCGATCCTTCAGATTGCAAATATCCACTGTAGGCTTCAGTTGTGTAGGTTCGCCGACTTCATCTTTCAATTGTCCATCGAATATGGCATCGGTCAGTGTTGGCACCATTTTCTCGGCAGAAGTGGTTAGGCATTGCAGGGTCATCCATTAGCTGTGAGGTTTGACCAAATGTTGCCAATATGCCTCCTAGTCTAGCGTGGTCATTTCCCTTATCACTTCTTCTTTTTCTTCTGCTTCCTGTTTCCATTGTTTTTCAAGCTGTTTCACATCTAGAAGGAACCATAGAATGGACTCTACCACTAGATTGGCACCATGCGAATTCTCATTGATATTTTCTACGATAATGGGTGTTGTTGCCGCCATGTGTGATGTTTCCTTTTTTCCTTCTTTATTCAACCAGGCATGGGTGCAATCCGCTGGGTCGTTGTTCTCTTTAGCAAACTTTTCTACGAATTTCCTATTGTAGATGACCCATGGATCTAGTAGGTGGTACATAAGACGTAGGTTTTCCGGGGTAACAGATCCAATGACCCCTTGGCTTCTTGTCTTGAATTCTTTGTCTGAGATGTTTTCTTCATTAATAACCCATTTTACCATGTCGGTATAAGGGATTATCTTTGTTCGAGCGACTATGTGGTGCAAAAACGAGCAAGCAATCTCTAGCATGAAGTGTCTAAGGAATCTCATCCATCAACTGTAACATTAGTTTCCATAATCCTCGGTTGTTCCTCCTCCAGTATGTTGTACATAGTCTCCCATGTAGAGGTTTCTCCCTCTCTGCTGCATGTCATATATGTGAATAGGGAAGTCATCTCAGTCTTCTCAAAGGAAACAACTTTGCCTTTCTTCCCCATTGTTCTCAATGCTTTTCTCTGCAGGTTTTTCCTGAAATGAAGAACAACAGCTATCGAACACTCAAATATTACTACAACAAAACCAGCGATTTGCGCCAGATTTTAGTGTATTTTTTTTGTAATTGTGATGAGCAACCTGGCGCTAAATCTGGCTCTATTGTACAATTTTTAAAGCGTCCTTTTTTGCGTCTGATTTTGCATCCTTTTTCACTCTAAATTTTGCATCATTTTTTGCACCAAACTATGCATCATTTTTTGCGTCAAATTTTGAACCAAGATTTGCATCTTATTTTATGACAGGTTTTGCTTCTAGTTTTGTGTCTTTTTTTGCATCTATTTTTCATTGTCTTTTGCTTCCTATTTTGTGTCATTCTTTGCTTCCATTTTTGCACCATCATTTGCATCAAGTTTACACTGTATTTTTCTTCCAATTTAACATCTTTTTCTCCATCCATTTTGTGTCAATTTTTGCATCTAGTCTTACACCAGGTTTTGTATCTAGTCTTACACTAGTTTTTGCTTCTATTTTTGCACCAGTTTTGGTGCCTATCTTTGCACCATATGTTGAATTTGATTTAGCACCAAATTTTGCATCCATTTTTGTGCCCATTTTTGCATCTTTTTTTGAACAATTTTTTACGTCTACATTTAAGTTTGATTTGTCTCCATTTTTCCCATCTCATTTTGCACCATATTTTGCGTCATTTGTTGCATCCAATTTTGCGTCGTTTCTAACACCATTTCTTGCATCCAATGTTACATCATTTTGAGCATCCAAATTTGCATTTATATTTGCATCTTATGTTGAGTCATGTGTTGTGTCCACCTTTGCATCTTATTTTGTGTCTAATGGTACATTCAATTTAGAGTCATTTTTTACATCTACTTTTGTATTTGTTTTTGCACCAAGTTTTGCATCCAATTTTAAGCTATTTTATGCCCATTTTTGCACCATTTTTTTGTGTCTACTTGTGTCCAATGTTGCACCATTATTTACACCGATTTTTTCATCCAATTTTGCATTTTTTTGGTGTCTAGTTTTACATCGTTTTCACCATCCAAATTTGCATCTTTTTTTTCCTCATTTTGTGTCCACATTTGCATATAATTTTGTGTCTGAGTTCGAGCCTAAATTTGCATGTGATTAGGAATCATTTTTTACATCCAATATGGCATCCTTGGTTTCACCTTTTTTC
>APFE031744258.1:0-12028 GCA_000404065.3 Pinus taeda | reverse complement strand
GTCAAAACTGAGACAGGCATTTGTCCTTTTTTGAGGAAATATGTGATCTTTGCATCATCAAAGCAGAGCATATTTAGACCTTTGATCTCCAATCATGAAATATGAAACCTATTGGTATAGGTATCTAACAGTGGCTCCACATGGGGATGGTTTTTCTCCTGGAAAGACCAAGAACAGCGGGTCAGTGTGCCTTAGTTCTTATACTGCTTCTCTGGCACTTTTGGGGTTCTGTTACTGATGAACTGAAATACATCCTGTTTTCCCATTTCATTCTTTATCTGTAATGCCTTCAGAGTGATCTCACCTTCATGCTCCTATAAGAACAATATATACAATACACACAGAATTTATATACATAGATTATGTACAGATTATGCTAACTCTTTTATGGGAGGTAATTAACATAGTGCTTTAGCATCCTGCCATTGACAGGGCCTTCCTCTAAGTCAGTTTCCTCCAAATTTTGCAGAAAATAGGTGTTATTTCCTTGCACAGCTTGTATTAAGAATGGTCCTCTCCAAAGGGAGTCAAACTTCCCATGTTTACCTTTGCTCTCTCTTCTTGAATCCCACTTGAGGACTTTGTCACCTATGTTGAAATTCTCTGCTTTGGTTCTTCTGTCAAATGCCCTTTTAAGTTTTTCTTGCAGCAGTTGAACTCTGTTGAATACTTCCTCCCTGGTTTGCTGTAAACCTATAATCTGATTTATCCTTCTTTGCATGTCATTGGGCTCAGCTTGGCACTCCTGGAGCATCTTCATGGCAGGGATCCCTAATGATGAAGGGAATTTAGCCTCTAAACCATAGACTAACTCATATGGGCTGACCCCAATTGATCTCTTGGTTGTTAGTCTGTCTGCCCATAATGCATTTACTAGTTTCTTGTGCCAATTTTTCTTGTTCTCCTCTAATAATTTCTTGATCATATTTACCAGGCTTTTGTTTGAGGATTCTGCAAGCCCATTGCCCTGGGGATAGTATGCTGTAGAGTGGCCCAATGTAATATGAAATTTATGGCAGAAACTCACCATTTTCTTAGATCTGAATGCAGCAGCATTATCTGTTATTATTTTGTCAGGGCATCCAAATCTAGCCAGGATGTTTGTTTCCAAGAATTGAATGATGGTAGAGTCATTTGCTTGCCTGCATGGAATTGCCTCAATCCACTTTGTAAAGTAATCTGTTGCTGTAAGAATCCACCTGTGTTGCCCTGAAGAAGAGGGGTTGATTTCTCCAATGAAATCAAGGCGCCATTGCTGGAAAGGTTTCTCTGTTGCAATAGGCCTCAGGGGTAAAGGCAGCAGCTGTCTTTTTCCTTCAAACACTTGGCATTTGTGACATGCAGTGGTGAATCTCTTGACATCAGAAAAGACAGTGGGCCAGTAATATCCAGCCCTCAGTATTTTGTTCACAGTGGATTTCCAGTAGAGATGACCACCACATTCTCCTGCATGAAATTCTTCCATGATCCTGTTGGCTTCATTTTCAATTAGGCAATTTAACAAGATTCCCTCATGATTCCTCCAAAGCAAATTCTCTTCCATGACACAGAATTTAGAGGCTTTCATTTTCACAAACCTACTCTTGGTCCTAGACAGTCCTGGGGGAGCACACAGGTTTTGCAATACATAAAAAATATCAGAATACCAAGGGGATTGCTCAAAGGCTACATTGATCTTTGGAGTCGCCAGCTCCTGTTCACTGTCTAGTTGGTTTATGTCGAGGGCTTGGAAGTTTGTTTCAGACATTAGCTTTGCTAAGCCCTGCCCTTTTATGAGTTTGGTAGGCTTTATTTCTATGTCAAATTCCAAAATACTTGCTATCCATTTGCCTCTTCTGCCCTCTAAGTTCTCCTGTGTAAGGATGTCTTTGACAATTGGGTTTGGTACATAAGCAACTACATGAGAATAAAGGATATAAATCCTGAAGTCTTTGATGGCTTTGACCAGGGCATAGGCCTGTTTTTCCATAATTTGGTATTTGAGGGGGGCATCTCTTAAAGCTTTGCTGAAGAAGGCTATGGGTTTTTCATTTCCTAAATCATCCTTTTGAAGCAAAACTGCAGCAACTGTATGTTCAGAGGCGAAGGAGAAAATGATGAAGTCTCTGTCAAATTGAGGGCTGGTTAGGACAGGGGTTTGGGTGAGAGCAAGTTTGATGCTTTCAAAGGCTTGTTTAGCATCCACTGTCCATTTAACTTTGGAATCTTTCCTGAGCATATTATTGAGCAATCTGCTCAACTCAGCCAAATTTGGGATAAATCTTCTTAAAAAGTTGATTTTCCCCAGAAAGGCTTGTAATTCTTTTATGTTTCTGGGATGGGGCATATTTTGGATGGCCTGGATTCTGTCTGGATCAATTCTAATGCCATCCTTGGAGATAATGTGTCCTAGTAGTTTACCTTCCTCCAGACCGAAAATGGATTTCTTGGGATTCAATGATATCCCATATTTTCTGCACTTCAAAAAGATTTGTCTGAGGTGATTTAGATGTTCATGATCTGATTTGGAAAATGGTGTAAGATCATCCAGATAAATGACTAGGAAGTCATGAATTTCTTTGGCAAAGGCAATATCCATTGCTCTTTGGAATGTAGCCCCTGCATTGTTTAAACCAAAAGGCATTTTAACATATTTGAAGGTCCCCCATGGGGTTGTGAATGCTGTTTTGTCCTGATCATCAGGGTGTACTAGAATCTGGTTAAAACCTGAAAAGCCATCCAACAAGGAAATCCTTGAAGAACCTACCACTCTTTGCAAAATGTGGTCCATTTTAGGTAGGGGGTAGTTGTCCTTCAGTGAGACTTGGTTGAGGTTTCTTAAGTCCACACAGAGCCTAATTTCACCTGTTTTCTTCCTTGTGGGAACTAGGTTTGAAATCCAATCAGAAAACCTGATTGGTGCTATTATTCCTGCTTTATACATCTTTTGGACTTCTTGCTCCATTGCTGGGAGGAGCATGGGGTTTATTCTTCTCAGTTTTTGTTTAAAGGGCTTTTGGTTTGGCTTGAGTGGGATTGTATGCTGTATAACAGAAGTATCATAGGATTTAAGGTCCTCATAACTCCATGCAAATACATCCTGAAATTCTTTAAACAAATCAATGTATTTGGGCTTTTGGTCAGGTGGCAATGCAGCTGACAGTTTTATTATTTTGGGTTGTTGAACTGTCCCTATGTTATGTTCTTCAATGGCAGCATTTAGGGGTTCAAACTTTGGTTTATTAGGGACATCATTTGAATCAAACATATCTTCTAATGGAGCTAAGCCTATGGGCAGAAAATTGCTCTTTAGCTCTATCATTTCAGTTTCATCTTCATATCTTTCTTGATGCTCAAACTGTTGAATTTCTTGAATGTTGTTCTGATTAAAAATTGTAGGATGCAACATTTGGTGTGCAGTTCTGGGTGATAGTATTTGGTTGTCATCTAAGTTGAGTATTTGCAATTGACTTGCTGGCTGAGTGTCTATTTTGAGGCCTGAAAATTCTTCCTGTAGATTCAGGAAATTTTTGATTTGTGCATCATTGTCAAATACTTGCCAGTCTGTTATGTTGTTTGGGACTGACGGCCTATGTTTCACCTCAGCTGTGAAACGGTGATGAGGGTTGAAGGGTAGTTTGCAAATACTTGCAAACATAGCTAAGCTATGTGCATGCATGTTTTGGGACCTAGGGACTTTGGTGACCTGGAATTCAACAAAAGATTTGAGTAGCTCGGTAGCTACAGCTCTGTAAGACCTGAGTCTATTATCTTTGGTAACAAAATTGCCCTTAACCTGTTGGATAACCAAGTCAGAATCCCCTAGGATTGATACTTTGGTAACTTCAAGGGATTTCACCAACTTGAGGCCTAGTAACAGGGCCTCATATTCAGCCATATTGTTGGTACATCTAAAGTTCAGTCTATAAGCCCTTCCCTCTGCATAATTGCTTTCTTTATTGTGCACCCATACTCCTGCTCCTGCCCCTAACTTGTTGACTGAACCATCAAACTCTAGGAACCATAAAGACTCCTTTTTTAGGGGGTTTGGGGTAAAATCTGTGTAGCATGTATTTGTGATCTGGAGCATGGATTGATTTTCTGGTTGGGTGTGCTTGATTTCTTTCTCACTTGGTATTGTGTTTTTACTGCTGTTTGTTTTGTGACCTAGAATATTAGTGTTGTCTGTTTCAATTTGTGCTTGAATATCAGGGTCTTGTTTTTCAGCAGTTTGATTGGTTTTATTTGTCTGAACAGGTTCATTATTGTTGTTGTCCATGTTGTCGTTGAATAGGATGTATGAGTCCGTATCAGAGTGGACTGCATATATGGGAAAGTTTTGGGGTTTCTCTTTACTACTGACCATGTATTTCATCAGTGACTCCCTATACAGTCTCTTGGATTGACCAAACACTGCAATAGTTGCATAAGACATGTCCAGTTGAAGGGATCCTTGGAGTTTGGCTCCCCATGATCTTGATAATAACATCCCATATTTGGCTGGAATATCCGCAACAACTACATCCATTAAGATGGTTTTGTTGGGATATTGGACCAAAGACACACATAGGTCTTTTATCAGGCCTAAACATTTGACTTGACTGGAGTCAAATGAAAAGAGGTTCTTGTAAGGTCTTGTGATATCAAGATTTAGCCTTTCCATCACTGATTTTGGCATTAAGTTGTGAGATGCGCCTGAGTCAAACATTGCATTGTGCAATATTTTGTCATGCACATGTAGGCTAACATAGAAAGGTAGGATCCCTGAGTCTGCTGGTTTTCCATCAACCTCAGGGCCAAAGAGCAGTTCAGGGGTGTCGTCCAACACATTAACGTTATCCACATTGTCTTTGCTTTTGTCATTGTTGAGTTGGAGAGATCTCTGAATTTGCTGTTTGTAGATCTTATTTTTGGCAAGTTCTGCTAGGGGTATGGTTATTTTCAGTTTGCCTATTTCAGTTTCTAAATCAAAGGGCTTTTCTGTTTGTGCTTTGGTGAGTTTACTCTCTTTGTCCTTTGAGCTTTGTTCTTGTTCTAGAGGTTTATAGTTGTTGATCACCTCTTGAGACCCTTTGTTTGGCTTAGACTGTTCAGCTGTTGAAGGTTGTGAACTTGATGTTTGTTCAGTGACATCTTCAATGGTTATTCCTATTGTGGGTGAATCAGTTGTGCTTTTTGGTTCTGCAACTATGGCACCTATGGGCTGTAATTTATCTTTTGTTTTGTCAGGTTGTGTTACATTAACAGTCCTACTTCTTAACTTGTACTGTTTATGCACCTCATAAACAACAGTGTCATAGCCTTGCTTGAAATCAAATGATTCCCCTGAGCTAGTCTGAAACTGTTTGATATCCTCCTCATCCTGGTCTTCTTGGCTCAGAAAGATTTGGTCCCTATCATCAAGGCCCATCAGGTGGATATGGGCGTCTTCTGTTTGATTTTCAGATGTGGAAGTCTCGGCATAGTTTTCCTGAAATGGTGGTCTGATTTCTGGATCGTTATTGGCTTTGCTGCCCCCAGGGTTTAGGTTTCTTCTGAAATTGGGATTCCTGTTGGAGTTGTTTAGTGGTGCCTCCCATGAAGATTTTCTTTCCACAGATTCAACCCTGTCACCCAACCTCTTCATGCCAGCTATTATTGCATCTAACTTTTGGTCTAAAGCTGAGGGTTCTTCTATAGGGACAACTTTCTTCTCTGTTCTGGCCCTATTCCTTTTGGAAATCAGGTTTGCTTCCACTGTGACAGCAACTCTCTGAGCTTCTTCAAGGGATCTAGGGTCTCTTTCTTTAAGTTGATAGGCCATATCCGGATCAAACCCATCTGGGAATTTGTATAGTGCCAAATCAGGAGGGGGCCTTAGGTTCTGAGGTATAACATTATAGACATTGTTGAACCTAGCACAATATTCCAGTACTGTTTCTTGAGCACCTCTTCTAATGGTATCATACTCACCCAGTATGTGTAGAGGATCTTTCTTTTTCTCCCATCTGTTGGTGAAGGACTGGTAAAGTTCTTCAGGGGTAGTGATGCTGTTTGCCGGCAAAGATCTGAACCATGTTCTTACATCCCCTGTCAGGCTTTGGACAAATATCCTCATCCTTATAGTTTCATCATCTATTTCATAGTTTTCAAAGTAATCTTGCATTTTCTTGGTATGCTGGATGGCAGAGTAAGGGCCAGTGGAGTCAAAATAGATTATTTTGGCCTGATAGTCTTGGGGTAAGGCCACTGGGTTGGCAGGTAATTGCAGAGGTGCATACCTGGCCATGTTTGCTGGATTCTGGGGGTTAATCAGTACCACTGGGATAAGAGGAACCGCAGGTATCACGGGGAGGGGTTGAAAGACTTGTGTGGGAGAAGAAGGTATAGGTGGGGGACTTTGGGACGTTGATGGGGAACTGGGGGAATTAGGAGTGGAACGTACTAAGACCTTGACAAGAGTTGAGATTGAGTCGGGAAGCTCTGCCTGTGGACTGATGTCAGCACGCTGGTCTTGTGTTTGCTGGTTTCTAACAAACTTGAGGACAGTGTTTGGGTTTTCTAATATGGTTGGAGGGTTGGGATCAGGGTTGTTCCTTGTGTACCTGAGGTTTTTCTTGGGAGCCAGTTTTCTGAACTAGTCCTATAGAGTATTATGGAAGTTTTGTACGACCAGGACTGGTCTGGAGCTCTAAAGCTCTGTAGATTTGTAACGTTTGAAAACAAGTCTGGTTTAGCTCTTCCTTTAGGCTGCAAGTGTTTAGATAGGAGCGGTTTAGAGATGTCTTAACTGATATTCAGATTGTGAGGGTGATTTCTTGACAGGCTTTAGGCTTTAGATCCTGAAATTCCCCAGCGGAGTCGCCATTTATGTTAACACCCAGGTTGTCCTCTTGGATTCCCAAGAGGATACGGCCGGGGTAACCACTAACCAAGCTTTGGGCTGCAGCTTCTAGCCCAGCTGCAGTCAGAGAGGGCTCTCTCTATGCGGACTTGGTCACTGCTTGCAGTGAAAGTTTTAGGCTAGTTATGATATCTGTTCTTGTTTTTAAGTGTTTTTGGTTTTTTAAATGTTTGGTTGGGAGGATGCCTCTGATTTTTCTGTGGAGTATATCAATAGGCAAGACTAATCCATTGGGCAATGGGGTCTAAGAGCGTTCTGTTTTGGAATCTTGGTCTCGGTGAGGATGAAAGCTACAAGGCCTGGGTGCATTTCATGAAACAAACTGTAATAGAGATAAATAGGTGGATACAGATAGCAATGAGCAATTAAGAGTTCCTTACTAAGCAGTGTATTTGTGAAAAAGGATTGCTGTCTAAGAGCAACTACTTGAATTCCTAAACGACAATACACAGTGGTGATGTGGTATTTAAAGGTAACATTTAAGAATTACGCTTTAAAACACCTTATCAGAAGAAAACACAGGAGACAGTTCAGATTGAGCTCAGGGTAGTCAAAGACTAAATCCTGATACTATCCTTTCTCTTCACTATCTGGAACTTAAACACATAGCAAACATGTGATACATATGAAATAACAGAACACAGATGAAACAAAGAGTCACGAGAAAGAACTTATTTGAATCATGTAATGCAGAGGAATCTTGCTGCTTTGAGCCACACACCACCAAAAATCAAAAGAGAGCAACCATCTTTCAGAAGTCCCACTATCTTTGTATTAAAATTGCCTGAAGATTACAATATCTGGAAATGCAGAGGAGAAAAGAGCTTCTTTTCATCAGGAGTCCAACCCCTCCCTCCAAATGCGAGGGTCAATATATAGGGTTTTACATACAAAAAATCTCTCAGGAATGGAGTCGTCTGAGAGGGAAAATCTCTTACATTTGTTCAGAGGAAGTAGATGAGAAGTTATTACAAGGGTACATGCTTCTTTTAAAGCTATTAACTCTTGACAAGATGACTTGTTGACCTTCGAGCACCACGGAGCTAACTGCGCAGTTTTTCATAGATAAAGTGCTGGAGTACTCTGTTACTTCCGATTTTCTGTATCTTTCTTGCTCTTGTAGCCTGTACCTGTTGATGTTAATGCCGAGTACCTGTGCTGTGTACCTGTGCTGAGTTGGCTCAGCGTCTTCGTGCTTGCTTTAATAGCTTTGGCCACCTGTTTGGCGCAATATGGGCTAATTGCTGCAGAAAGTTTCTTTTCCCCTAGCCTTGGTTCAAAAGTAGCACTACCAGGTCATGCCACGTTTCGGGATGGGGAAGCTGGTGCTTCAAAATTGCCCCAACGGTCTCATCGGCCTCTGTGTACTTGTAAAAATCGGGAGGCTTATCAAACAGATGTGCCACCTCATTTTTAATGAAAAACAAATCATCTAATTTATTAAAAAGAACCTGTCCTGTTAGTGGGCCTGCTGTAGATGACCCTGAAGCCTCAGCAATCTGCACAGCTGAAAAGGTGCTCAGCCTTTTAATGTACTTCTCATAAGAGAGAAGCTTTCCTGATTCCTCCAGACTGGGAAGCCTTTTGTCCTGCAGGGCTGTGAACCTGTTCTGGAACTTGGCTATATCTGCTTGCATGTCATGCACCCTTCTGTCCAGTGTTTGGATCAAGTTCCTCATTGTTGTGGTTTTCTTAATTACAGAAATAGTTTCAGTCCTGTTTTCAATTCCCATTTGGATCAGCTGAGAACTATTCCTGTGATTCAAAATTTCTATCATCTTAGGGGCAAGGTCTGCCATGTCGCCTAGCTCATTTCTTGCTCTGTGTAGCTCTTTCTTTGCCTTGCCAATTAGCCCTATCTGCTCATATATAGCAACTATGTATTCCCACTGGTTAGTGATTACCTGCCCAATGGCAGTCCATATCACCTGCTTGATTTCTGCAGTCACCTCCTCAAAATTGAGCTTTTTCTCCAGTTCTGCAATGGTCTTCTTCAAGGCTTTTACCTCCCTTTCCCTCTCAGCCACGGTCATTTTTGATTTATCATAGCTGGCTTCCAGTTTGGCCAGTTTCTCCTTGGTGACATTTATCTCTGAGACCTGGCCCTCCAGCTCCTTGACAGCCTTCATCATTTCTTCCATGCTCAGGCTGGATTCTGCTGCTGCTGTGACCCCCACAGTTGCTCCAGTTGCTGATGGGGCAGTGGTAGGTGCTGGAGTACTGACAGGAGCTGCTGCTGTTTGAACTGTAGGGGCAGCTTGAACATTTGTGGAGGTCTGAGGTGGCTGGGAGGCAGTTTCCCCTTGTTTCTGCTGCATGGCTTTCTCCAATTCTGCCTCCATCTCCACTATCCTCTGGTTCATAGCTAGGAGCAATTCCATAGCTTGGTCCACCTGTTTTTCCTGGGCCAGTTGTGCTGTGTCAGGATGGATGGTAGGAGGCAATTTCGCCCGCCTTCTCAATGCAGCTATGTCATCCTCCTTCTTCTTCATAAGGGCCTTGGCACCCTTTAGGTCCTTTGGATTGTAGCCTTGTTCAACAATTATGTCCTCCAAAGTTTTTATTCTATTATCTTTGGCAGAGGAGGACAGCCTTTCCAAGTCCAGCTGTCTGTTGGTGTGTTGTAGTGACTCTTTTAGCTGGTGGGCCAGCATTGCCCTGTCAGCAAGTGTGGCATACACCATTTCCCCAGTTTGCTTGTGCAACTCTATTTGGTCCATGGGGTGTATGTCCTTGGCAAAGACCTCCATATTAGATTTGTAGTAGTCCTCTGGAGTCTTTGGGTGTGGGACCTTTGGTTTAAGATGAGTAAATATCATCTTTTCATCCTTAAAGTCAAATGCAGCCATTAATCTTTGTTTTTTGGCTGGGGTGGTGTTGAGGAACTGCTCATATAACTGTACTCTCAATAACTCATTCTGAGCCTTAATCTCTATAAATCCCTCTTTGACTGTGGCTGGCCTCTGTCCCTGCTGTCTGGAGGAAGATACCTCCCCTGTGTGCTGTTGGGATTGTTCAGGATGGATTGAGCTGGTGGTTGTTGGTTGATTTGCTTGTTTTTCCCTGTTTTGACTTCGTTCCAGCTCTTCACTTATTTCTCCTTCAGCTTCAGGGTCGGTCCTTTGCCTTTTAGCCTCTGGTTGCTGTACTGACCCTGTAGGGGGTGTTACTTCTGCTCTGTCCCTTTTCCTCCCTCTCTCACTGTTTAGAGGGGTCTGCAAAACTGGGATTTGGATTTGTTCAGTTTGCAGGGGAGGAGCCTGTGTTGTTTGCTGGTCTCCTGTGGTACTGGGCTGCCCTGCTTCTGCTTCCTGATACTCGTCCATCTTCTCCTTTCCTTTGGCAGTCGTTGCTGGAGCTTCTTGGATGTGTAGTGTGGTTGAGGTGCTTTCCTCTGTCTGGACTGATTGCTTGAAAACCTGTTGACAAGAGTCCAAGTCAAGAGTTTTTTCAAGATCTTTCACATTTTGTTCCATTAGTTCTTCCTGAGTCAATTCCTCCACTATTGTCCCAGGCACCCATTCATCCTGATTTGCAAATGGTTGTACTTGTGAGAGGGGGGAGTGGTTATAAGGATGTAGCCTGAATTTGACTCTTCTTGCACTTATGAAACCTTCTGGGTCATAAGGGACCCACCAGAAACTCTTCTTGAGTTTTAATTGCTGCCCCAATATTTGGTCAGCCTCCTGCCAACCATCCTTTTTGTTCATTGTGAATGGGCCTAAGTGGTCCCTGAATTTTAGGTTGGCCTTCTTCTTGGCACTGTGAAAATGTGTTAGGTCTGAGTTTATCAGTTGCCTATAGTACTCCAGAGCAAAAAACCTTATGGGAACGTACTTTGGGAGTCTGTATGGACAGAGCTCACAGCCATAGATCCTGATGACTGAGTGGTTTTGGTACAAATACCAGTCACCAATTTTGTAGGTTCTAGATAGCTGCAAAATTTTCTGCATATCTCTGGATAATCTTGCAGGGGGAGTCCTCTTCAGTAGGCAGATGACTGGATACACAAATTGATCCACAAACTCACAGTATGAGTAAGGGGAATCCTGAACCTGGTGAAAAACTGAAGACCAGAAGATCACAAACCTTCTTTCCCCTTTTGAGTCTAGCTTCCTGATTGAGCATTGGAAGCTGTCAGTCTGATAATACAAGAACAGGTGGTAGATGTATGAGGAATATTTGAATATTGCCTCTCTGTTCAGTCTGGACAACTGATCATGTATTTTGGATGCAATGTACTTGGCATAGTTGTACTTGATCTCAGGGGGCTGCCTGGGGCTGTATGCAGATAGCATCACCAGCACAGTTGTGTCAATATGTTCATTGGTGGTGAACCCCAACACAGAGGTCACCATGTCTATTAGCAGCTGGCCTACTTCATTGAAATCCTGGTATGAAAAAGGGGGCGGCCCAGAGGGCTGGCGGTCTGCCTTCATGAACTTTCTGGCTATGATCTCAATGTCTGGAGTGGAAAGTTTGGAGCCCTCATCTAGCAAATAATCCATGGATAAAGGATACAGTGACTGGGTCAGAGTGTAATTAAGCATCTGGTTAATAGAGTCTGGAGTTATGTGAAAGAGGATGCTTCCCGATGGAGACTTCACAGCCCTGAGATCACAATCATAATTCTCTGCACATAGATGGATAATCTCTGGAAAAATATTGACAGAAGGCAGAAAGTAAGTAGGCAAATTGGATTGCCATATGCCATACAGGTCACTGCCGTCTGAATAAGTGTTCCTCAGCTGACAGTAGGTCTTCAAATGGTTTCTTGGTGCCACAAAGTCCGTGATGAGAGCATCATCGTCCACCAAAGGTATGGCTTCTAGGTCTCTGTTGGGTGGGTTGAGGGGTAAGGTATCCAGAGCAGTTAAAGCTTCCATTGCTTGGGGTTTTCACTGGCAATTATCACTGTACAGGGTTTTACAGAGGTCTCTCGAGCAGTTTTAATGGCAAATAACCACAGGGTCTCTTGAATTAAGATAGTAATTGAACAGGAAACAGGTTTTATATGGACAATTGAGATGGCAAGAGGGTGCATGCGGCGAAATACCTGTTTTAACGGCATATGGGCAGTTGCAGCGGCCGAAAATGGCTGAATTGAGTGTGGTTGAGTTGACAATGGACGCAGCAACAGATGTGGCGGATGACTTTTGAATTTCA
>APFE031744252.1:0-13657 GCA_000404065.3 Pinus taeda | reverse complement strand
TGTAGTTTTTTAGTTATATTTATGTTAAAAATGGTTATTTTTATGTCCATTGTTAAAAATTATTGTTTTTTAGAAACACTTATTTCATGTGGATTGAAAAATTAATTAAGGATGTATAAATATGTAGAATATCGAAAAGTCTAAATATCGACCTTCTAATTTAAAAATGCAAAACAATAAAAACCTCAAGAAAAAAATATTTAAAATTAAAATAAAAAACAAGAAAATGTGAAGAAAACGACCACTTCAAAAATTATCAAATTTACTAAATAACTATTTACATTTTATACATTAAAAAATTTAAAGCCAAAAACAGGTCTTTTAAAAAAGGAGTGTGATGCAGAATGCTCACTTTTTTAAATCAGCATGAAAATCACTACCATTCTAAAACGTGATGTACATAAAAAAAATTAAAGTGCCAAAAACTATGCTCTAAAAAAAACATGTGTGTTCTGCATCACCCCTTTTCAAAATCAGGTCACTTTTTTGCTATCTCTACGAAACGGGTAACAATATCAGTTCCCGTTTCAAAGTTTACATTGTTCTTTGTTGCTACTACCTCTTTTCTTCTTTTCTCGGCCAACTGTGCCACCGTAGTTTTGCCTCCTCCTTCTTTTTCTGTGTAGTAGACTTGTCTACTTCCACCACGGAGATGGCTGTAGTGCGCCACCCCGGCGGCCACAACTCAAGTACGTCGAAGATAACATCATCAGTGGCTAGGTAGGGTAGTTCATTCCACTTCTTCGCAGGGTCCTTGCACGCCTTGATGTAGACATGATGGAAGTTTGCCCTAAACTCTGCGAAGATTTGTAAGTTGTTATAGAGAGTGGGTGATAACAGCATCTTGCGGTTAATCCCCATTTTGATGTTCATCTCCATGAACACCAAAAATATTTTATTATCTCAGATCCTGTTGGCATCTTTAGTGGCCTATAGCGAAGTGTACTTCATGGCCTCCAGGAGATCCCTCACAATTGGGGGGAACTGGTTGTCCTCAAGCAACTTACCAGCCACTAGCACTATGGACAGTAGAAGTCATGCATAGTGGAAGGTTTCCCCTATTCCTATGCCTTGCGGCAATTCTCCAAGAATGCCTGGCACAAGTATTTGTACCAGTTAAACTGGACCCCCTCTGCGCATTGCTTGGCAAGTGTAAACACTGGCACGGGCACCTCATCCGCGTGACACTTCCACATGACCTTACCCACCAGTATCTGAGTCGTGAATTTGATTGCCTTGTTATTGATACTGGAGATCATGTAGCCCTTCTTTTTCCTCTCCAGCTTATATTTCTTTTTCATGGCCTCCGTGATGGCCAAATCACTGCTTTTACCCTTTGAAATGTTTGCTGGGTCTTCCCCATTACAAGGGAGTCGGGTAAGTCTATGGATTAGGTAGTCCGTGATGGGGATGGGCTCCTCTAGCCACAAACACCCATCATGCACTAGGCAGAGCAGCTGCTTGATGATGAAGATAGTCATTGGGGTGTAATGGTAATGCGGCACCCAGAGCAGGTTCAACAACCCTGCCTTTTCGATAATGTGCAACCACTTGCACAAATCCAACTCTACGACTCCCACTGCGGTGTTTTTCTTCGGCTTCATGAGCTGCGCGCTTACCAAGTGAGGGCATTTCTCGTGGTTGGCGAGATCCCAATCTTCGAACTTCAAACTTGGCACCCATCCCAGGTGCGCTCCTTCGAAAATGATATCGTTGGGTAGCAACAGAGTCTGTAGAGAGATTTTACTCTCATCGATATCCTTGGGAACCTTCGCCTTCCCTTTCCGTGGAGCAACATAGGCGGGCAACCTGGGTAGAGGGTCCGCGCCCTCGATTTCTTTCTCCATTTCTTCATCCTCATCCTCTTCTATCAGGATGTCCTCAAGGTCTTCCTCCTCCTCATCGGTTTCCAAATTAACTTCTTTCTCCTTTTCTTCCATGGTCAATTTAGTTCGCAATGGGTTTCATGGGGACATATGCACTAGAATCATGGGTTGCTTATCTTTCTTGGATCTCAGCATGCATGGTGATTGAGGGGTTTCTGTAACTATCCTAGTGCTCTCAGGGAAATCTGATACTGTCATGGCCTGCGCGGCCTCTTCGGCGGTCATTTCTCCGATTTCCCTGGCTTCTTCAGACGCTACCATTTTGTTTGTCCAGAAATCTCTCAACTAATCAACTAGGTGCTCAAACAACTCTTACAATAGGTTAAATAGGTCTCAATTCAGAATACTCTAGGTGCACGATAGCTCAATGCTCAAATGACTAAGTGTTGTTTGCTAGGTAGCCCTTTGTAACTTATAACGCCTTTTGAATTCAAGTTCGAATGTTCCCTCCAAATCTGAGCCATTAATGCTCCCTTGGCGGTAGATTTTCCCAAATCTTGCCCATAAATCGCACCTTAAATGCCTACCACCCGCTCCATTTGGTCTCAAACCAAGCATCACATCGTGAATAGTGACTATAAGAGTCACTTTCCAGCCAACCCAGGCAGTAGCGCAACTACCCTTGCACTGTCGCAGACCCTGTGACACTTCGCTCTTGCCCACAACATTGACATCGTACAGCTCTCGGGTAGAGTATTTTATAGTCCCATGCCTCCTTTTAACTACCTGGAGTGCTACGACTATGCTTCCCATGGCTAGTCAGGTGGCCGCGCCACCTATTTATTGTTTCGACTAATGATTGGTTACATTTTCTAGGAAAAGTTCACTTTTTAACTTTAATACTTGCATCGCGCCACTATCTTTGATCCCCTTAGTAATACATGGTCTAATACAAGGCATGAAACTGATCAACTCTCGGTGGTAGTGTCCAAATTTATCATCCTAATCGCGTGCATCCTGTTGTATCACCATAGCCTTTTTATCAAGAAAATCCCTTTTTATTCCTTCCTCCATCTTTTTAACTTGTTCTTCTGCCATAGTGCTTTCCTCCCTCAAGAGAACTAATTCCTTCATAAGTTGTTAGAGCCTAAGATCATACTGCTGGATCTCTTCATCAGGTCCCACACATTCCTCTTCTTTCAACTGCGCCGTCCCTTCCTTCAAGGCTCCGCGATCTATCATATCCACAGGCACTGTTGTGTGCGGACTAGGCATGATATATTTCATCGGTATTTCAGTGTTTGCTTCATAAACCAGCCTAGAAGGTGTCTGTTCTGTCATTTTCTTACACGTCACCCTATAAGCCCATAGGATTGCTGGTACGCGCAGGTCCCAATCACTTCGCTGCATATTACATACCTTGTTCAGTGCTTCACACACTTTATTAAAGGCTTTCACGTGGATAACCTTCTGCGCACTCGTTCTTTCTACATTTTGTTGTTCCAAATTGAGGAGTCATTAACACATTTTCCCCCCCAGCACATGATTATTGATCATATTTCCCATCGCAAAGTTCATGTGCATCCACACAGGTTTTTTATCATATGCCTGTACCCACCTGGACAGATGCACGCATGGACTATCCTGACCATTGTATCTACTTGCCAACCACTCTATAGGTTTACCAAACCATGTGCACATCATCCTCTTACAGACACGCCAGTCATCAAAGTTTCCTTTATGCGTACCCCACCACCTCGTGGGTGTAGTGCGTAGTACCCAATTCAAGGCTTTGAAATGTTGTTTTTTTGGCACCTCCCTCTCAAATTGGTCCAAGAAAGCATCTACCTCACCTAATCCATCATAAGTAGGTAAATCCCTCATTTTCGTTGATACATAGCACAATGATCTTGTCATAATGTTACAGTTCAATGTGGTTACCTTGTGTAACTAGTTTTACCATCACTCTATCTCCTCATCTGATTCTGAAGTACAGGAGATTTCGCGCTCCCATGAAATTTGTCCATCCACAGTAGGATTTACCCAGTCTTGCTCCCACGTAGTTATCTTGTAGTTGCAGCCCAAATCATCGTCACTTTCATAGTCGCGAGCTAGCTATGTGTAGTGTGATCCCTCAGCAAGGTCCAAGGGTATAAATATGCGCAGAGACTTCTTCTCAAAAATCATCTTGTGCTTCTTTAATTAATCACCCCATTCATGTCAGTGGCCCAATCAATTCCAAAGAGTGCGGGGTAGGGATTGTTGTCATCAACAATCTCCATCACCTCAAAGTTGGCTAGCACACTTGCTCCCTCCATATCCACTGTGATTCCCTACAATCACCCCAGGGGTATTATCTTCTGCTGGTTCACCATGCGCAACTAAATAGGAGACCACTACAGCGTAGGCCTCCCCATGCGCTCCCATGTCTGCTTTGGTAGAACGTTCGCGTCTAACCCTAAACCTAGAATTACTTGGTCCATCTCATATTCTCAAATTTGCATGGTTACCCTCATTTCTCTTCTTGTTCTTGTCTTATGTTTTCCAATCTTCTGGACTACGTGCTGTTCTCCTGGCACAGCCCCATCGCATCTGTTAATGAGTTCCTATAATCCCTTTACAACCTTACTATCCTACAATAACTTCATACATGTTTCCAGGAACATCGTGAGCATCGATGGGTCCATTTCCAGCTCCAGTCTGTCTTTTCTTCCTGAAGTAGAGGCATCAGTGAAGCTCTTCTTAGCTTCCATAAAAGTTTCCTGAGTGTGCTCCAAATCAAACTCCGCTTCCTTCGCTGGAGCTTTGCGAACCCAAGTACTTTCTTCGGGTTGTTTTCCTTTATCATCTCCCATCGTAATTCCACTTTGGAGCACAATATTCACATTTGGCACTTTCTTGCGTAGCTCAGACCTCATCATTTTTAGGTTCTGAGTTAGGGGAGGTGGTAGCTCTCCCTTATTGCATATCCTAGCTATCAGCGTAGGACAATCTTTTGTCTCATGATCAAACAAGGTACAATACAAGCATGATGGATGCGTTGGATTCGTACAATCATGGACATAATGTCCCGGCCCTCCGCAATTGTAGCATATTAGCAATTGTAGCATATTAGCTGTCTGCAGCCTCTTCCAGGTCCTCCTCCACCTCGGCCTTGTCTGCGTCCCTAGAATCCAGTTCATGCCGTCCCTGCACTCTGGTCTAGGGGCTGCGTTTCAGCTTGAACCCTATAGGTGGGGGTTCTATCCATCATTAGCTCATAAATTATACATGTGCGCTCATCATCTCCCATTGATCTATAGAAATCACAGAACAATTGTTGTGAATTCTACGTGTACTTTTGTAACAAATGGCAGTTGTCCATAGCATGCTTTCCTCCTATTTGAGAAATTGTGCACCATAAAGTAGTTGCTACACTTGGTCCTTCTTGTGCTTCTTATCTTAATGGCATCGGTCCTCCTTCCACGAGGTAGTTTGTGAACAGAGCAGTGGCCTTTTTCATGACTCTGACCCTTGAATTTCATGCACCACACTTCTTTTCATACTTCTGGTCGAGTTGTCATATCCTGTTTCAAACTCTACATCTCAAGGCATAAGCTTTTCAACTGCGCGTGGATTTGCTGAACTCCCAAGTTAGGATCTTGTATTGGGGTCTCATGCAGCCTCATCGCAATTTCTAAAGCTTCTGCCTGAGTTGTTAACCTCTGCTGTGATAGCGTATTCCTCAAAGTAGTGTTAGTGATGCTACAAACCATTCACGGTGTTGTCCATCCATCGAAGTCATATTAGCTTTGCGAATCATACACTTCAACCTTTGATCCAGCTCCCACAGAGTCTCGCCTGGTAGCATCGTGATCTCCTTGAAACCAATGATCAACTGCGCTTTTGACTTTGGTCTGCTGAATTCTTTAGTTAGCGCAATTTGGATAGTCGTGATTCCTACAGTTGGATTATCACTTGAGTGATTAATATACTAGGTCAGTACGTGATCCTGTAGAGCGCTAACCATTGTTGCTTTCTTTATATTATCATCTGTAACTCCCTGCGCTTCCCATACGGCCTTTACAATGAACCAAAACTGGTCTGGATCTTCATTTCCCAATCTTTTGAACACACGCAACTTTATCATGCTGGCCATGTTAAAATGCGGTGGTGGTGGAGGTGGTACGGGCGAAGATGGAGGTGATGGTGGTGAAATTGGCGGTGGTGTGGGTGGAGGTGGTATGCACGGAATCCTTTGCCATATCAAATGGATCACACTTTGTGGAGAGACCCTCACGAGCTCTTCCTCATCCCCTCACGAAGGTGAAATCAAGGGGCTAGTCTCTAGTCCTGCACTTCCTTCATTTCTATCTAATTTCCCACTTCACGTAGCCCTAAACATCAATGTAACTACATAATCTTCTTTTCACACAGTAGCATTTTAATCCATGTGTTCAAAGACTTTGAGAAATTGTCACTCTGCCTCACTATAGCTGACTGAAGTATCTACCATGAACTTAGTAATGAATCCTCCTATGATCCGATCAAGCTAGTGATCAACAACGCATGCATGAGCTTATCATCTAATGCTTCCAATCTGCACACTAGCTTTGGGGTCCACACAATAGGATTGTCAAGTTTCCACCTTCCTTGGATATCTGCTAGCTTCACAATCCACTTATACAACTCAGTAGGGAAAGATGCAAAGAATATTTCATGGATCTCCATGTACATGTAGTAGTCTAACCACTCTTCTTTTGTCAGTTGCGGATTTTTGTGCCGCAAACTCATGAATTCTCCTATCCAACCAATCTTCAATTTCCTTCTTAGTTGGATTCCAATGATACGACATCAGACATCTTTATGCAGATTTTGGTCCTGGCAATGGAACCATTTGTTGGCTTGATGGGGCCTGACCTAGGTTCAGAGTTAATTAACCAAACAAATCCCTATACTACTGGCCCTTTTGGCAATAGCCCGCGGAGCATGGACTGAGGTCTCACCCGAATCAGTATGGGGGGATGTTGGAACCAAGTTTCGCACCCTTGAGATGTCTGAGGGCTCGACTTAGTCCAACTTGGAATGTCTTCGCATAGGTCACTTCATGCACTTCCCTGACTTGTGGGACCTTCGCACTCTATTATAATCGCCTTCACACAACCCTAATCAGGGGCTGAGGTGATTTCGCGTTGATTAAGGCAGCGATCTGCACTCTTTCCCTAAGTTACACTATGGATCTTACTTATCTTCTTATAATTGTTAGTTAACTTTGCGTAAACAGATTCTTATCTTATATTTTCTTATTCAACACATTCATATAAGTTCGCACAACAAATAAATAGTAAACTTGCAATTCATACCCAATATACTTCGATGCATAAAATAGGAAAAAGACACATTGAATGATAAGAAATTTCTCTTTATTATTTTCTCCAATGGTTACAGACTCGACTCACACTACGCACTTAGCTGTAGGGATCCATGCACTTAGCCGCAGACTACTAGGCCTCTGTGCACTCAGCTGCAGAGCCTTCTCCTAATATATGACCCAAAGACACGATTTTACACTTCCACTTAGACTCGCTTCTTCTTCATTCTCTTAGATTAGATTTATTAGATGTCTCTTTACAACTTAGATCCTAACTCTATTTATACAATCCCATGGTTCGCGGACTATGGGTAGAACTCTCAAGCTGACATTACATTACAAAAGTAAGGGTGGACAACCCTGTGACTCAATTACAACTTCGCACTTTGCGCCCACAAATCATAGAGTCTTTGCATCAGACTTAGTCAAAACTTGGGCTTTAAGACCCAAAACTTGCCTTGGGGGATCCCATGCCCAACAAGCATATGAAATAATTGGAAAGGATGAGCCTCTCAACATGTATATATTGGAGGCTTGGTCATTGTGAAAGAGGTCGAATGGTTATCGAAAATTTGCAAGAGATTTAATATTTTTATGCTGCCAAGAAGTTGAGAGAAAGAGAGAGAGGAGTTGAAGGACTAGAGAAGGCTTGATCCAGGCAAGATGGTTGTAATTATTCTTCTTCTATCTAATTATATAGATATGTTTCTATGTTGTCTACTTGATGTTGTCAATATTGTATTCCTTTACAAGTTGATTCGATTCCATGATTAATAAGTAGCTTAGTATATTGTTATATATTGGTGTTTTGATTGTCAAAATTTATATGTTGTAGGATTATGCTTTGTCTTGTCTATGTGTAGGTTCTAATCTAGGAGCTGGTAGAGATGTCTTCCAATTTTCCACATTAAGTTCTCTAGCAAGACTACACCAAGGATTGAGGTAATCCTTCTCCTTTCGCTTTGTCAATCATGGATTAATATGAATATGTGTGTTTATTTTTGACAGTTGTATATAATCTTAAATAGTCTGCCTTGGATCCTGGAGATCCAAGAGGGTATTTCATTGATAACCACCAGTGGATTAATCCTTATAGCAACTAGGGAGCAAGGAGAAGACTTAGATTTGAAAGTTATGAAGTATGTTGACATACATGCATATTTGGTTTACTTATTGAAAATGTATAAGTAATTAAAAATAATAGATTTGTGGTTATAATGATGTTGTGATCTGAATGAAGTATTCATAAGTCTGTAATTCTGATAGCAAAGGTTGCAGAGAGTGAAATTGTGGTTGTAGCAAAAATTTTCATATCTTTAAGTATGTATGTTTGGGAATAGTCACATACATACACGAATCCATATATCTAGGGCCATGTATATATTTTAAGATAAAGTTTGCAATGTGTTGAGATCTGTATGCAGGCATTGTGCATGGTAAGTGTGTACATACACTGATATGTTTTGTGGATGTCACATATATATACGAGGGTTTTGTAGTATAGATTGTTGATGACATTAGATCAATTTTGTTATGATTGCTGCTATATGCCGATGATGTCTCTATTATGATGATTTGTATTTGATAGTGTTGACTGGGTCAAATGTGGAATTGTATATTGATTGGTAAAGATGCTACAATATGGTGATTTGTGTTTGGTTCAGTAATCTGTGATTGGTTCAAGTGATCTGTGACTGATGGGATGATCTATGTATGGTTTAGTGATTGATGATTCAATGTTAAATATTCTGAGATATGTACACAGGTATGATATAGAGGAAACACGTACATACACGGGTGTGCTTCAAAACAATATCTTATACATTCTAATGTATGTCTGATCAAGGTTTGCAGGAACAACACTGTGTTTCTATGATGGTGAACAAAGTATAGTTTATTGATGAATGGTTGGTATGATATGAAAGATTATATATGTTATGGATTTTTTTTGGTTGCAATAATTGGATGAGATTCAGTGATTTTCTTACTGACATTATAGTAGTGATTGGATGATTTGATTCAGTATTTGGGTTTAGAGTTGTTACTTGGCTTAAGATTAATGTTGGAAGTGGGTCTAGTTTGAAAATATGATGAAAAGCAGTCTACAGGTTTTAATGTTTTGAGTTAGGTGGATCCAGTATGCAATATTATTAAACATGGTCCACAAGAGTTGCTCAGGGTTGGAGCCTTCAGTGAGGGAGTCGAAGCTTCCTTCCAGTGGTATATGGTAAATTTTTGCATGGGGTAGGTTCTTCCTTCTTGTACCAGCTTCTAAATGGGATCAGGGGGTTGGAGCTCCCTTCTAGTGGTGCTCAAGAATGGGAGAAGGTTGTAAATTTCTATGGGTGGGTGCCTGCGTGCTGGTAAGAGTTTGTGTCAGTACATGATTGTAATAATTTTTCATAATAATAAAAGAAGATAGAGATGACGGAAATGGTGGTTTTCTCCCACATTGGGTTTCCACCTAAAATCCTGGTGTTCATGTATGTTGATATGTTTCTTGTGTGTTGATGATTTATCTGCTTTTTACTTCTCATGCTTTCTGCTTAATGAATGAATAATGAAGTATTGATGCATTGGTTAAGGATGAACCATTAATGAAATAAATGATAAATTAGTTATTTGGATATATGTGGTTTGCATTTATAACAGTCGCATACATACATTGGTTTCCTGAATGACAGTAGTGTACATAAATATGAATAAGAAAGTGAAAAGTTTGAAGTGAGTTCAAAACATTGATTCACCCTCCCCCCCTTTCAGTATTTTTCCCAATAATTCGTATTAGAGTAGGTCCCTCCAAAGATGCTTAATCATTTAAATTTACATCCATCATGGTGGGCAACCAAGACGGAGCATTTTCTATTAAGCCACCTTTGTTTAATGGAACTAACTTTGTATTTTGGAAACTCAAAATGAGAGAATTTTTGCAGGTACTTGGAGCAAATGTGTGAGAAATTGTTGAAGATGGATATCAATATCTAACCTCCATTCCCACAGATACTACAGGGAAGAAACAATATGAAACCAATGTAAAGGTTGTAAATTCCATCTTAGGAAGTATCAATGAGTCTGAATTTGTAAAATTCATGCAGCTAAACACTGCAAAGGCAAAGTGGGATAATCTTATCCAAAGTTAGGAAGGTGACACCAAGGTAAAACGTGTTAAAATTCAAACGTTTAGAATTCCAAATGAGACCCTTAAAATGCATGATGTTGAAAGAATTGTAGATTTTTTCTTAGAGTAGATGATATTGTTAACTCAATGAAAAATCTTGGTGATGAGATAAATGGTGCTACTGTTGTTGAAAATATTTTGAGATCACTAACTCCAAAATTCGATTCCAAAGTATCTGCCAACGAAGCAATGTAGGATTTAAAGAGTCTCGCTATTGAAAAAATCCATCGGATGTTGAAAACTTTTGAGATGAGAAAAGGGGGTCCATCATATATCATAGAAAAAGATTTCAAATCCACACACAATGGGAAAGAAAAAGAAAATATTAAATATAAAAGCTACATTTCAGATGAGAAAGAAAAAATTTTTGTGAGAAAGTTAGAGATAGTAATTGGCATGTTCAAAGATAAGATTCCTTTTAAATGCTTTTCTTGTGGAAGGTTAGGTCATTATGTTGCTAAATGTTCATATAAAGATAATCATGATAAAGGGAAAAATGTTCCAAAGAGGAATGTTAGAATAAGTTTTGATAGCATTAAAAGTTTTTATTGTAATGAATATAGGCAAAGAACATTTGATGATCAAGAAATTTAAGATTCAGATTGTAACAGTTGCTATCAAATACTTATGGCTTTATAAGGTCAGTCAAGTGAATCAGATAGTTGTGAAGTAGATGACTTAATGAAAGCATTGGAAGAAAATGATAAAATCAAGAATGAAAAAAAATATATGGAAACAAAAGAAAGTAGTATGATTAAGGAAATAAACATGTTAAGAATGGAATTGAAAGCAACCAATAGAAGAACAAATATCTTAAGAAAACAACTTCAAGAAAAGGAAAAGCATTGTGAAACATTAGAATCTGAATTTGTGATTGTAAACGAAGACTATGGGTAAATCAATAAATTGGTAAAGGCATATAAATCTCTAGAGAATATTATCAATGAACAAAGATATTCTTTAATTAAGGCAATAATTGGTTACATGGCTTCTGTTATATACCTAGGGGGGATAATATGGGGTACAAAGGGAGGTACCCAAGGTAATAATGTAATAATGGGATGGGCCATAGTAATAAATAAGGTGGTTAACCCATATCATGTAAGGGACCACAATTAGTTAGTAATAATGTAATGGGCCCATGGTATTAGCTCGATGGTATGAGGGAACCATGGTAATGACCCATGGTATTGTATGTATGAGGCCTATATAAAGGCTAGATACTCCACATGGAGAGATGTCAAGGAGTATTGTATGAACATGCATATGGCTTGTGGAGTGTTCTCCTTCCTTAAGGAGTCAATGTATGGTGTTGCCCTACCTTAAGGGTTTGATAAATAAATTGAATCATTTCTATTCTATATTTAGATCTTATCATTTCTTGGGTTTATTTCTATTATCTTATATTTTTGGGTCAGATTTATAACAAGTGGTATCAAAGCACTTTCTTGGGAAAACAGTGGAGATTTTTGTTTTTGTTTTGCAGGATTTCTGGGGCGACGAGTTTGCAGATCATATATGTACATTTTGAAGAAAAATCCACAAAATATAATTGCAGATCTGGATTCTTTGTGAAAAAATACCCGATTTAAAAAAAAATCGGCTGAATCGGAGTTCAGATGAAGAAGATATCGCTGATCTAAAAATCACTAGTGTTGCAGACAATTTTTTGGGGCAACACGTTTGTGCCGCAGATCTAGAGTTCTTGGTGCAAGATCTATAAAATATAATCACAGATATAGCTTCTTTGTGAAAAAATACCCAATTTCAAAAAAACAATTAGTTGAATCAAAGTCCGGATGAGGGAGCTGTCGCTGATTTAAAATCAGTTCTTTTTCAGAATTTTTGGGTGACGACGGGAGAGTTGCAGCGCAGATCTGAAATTCCAATGCCTGGATCAAGATTTCTATCACATGGGCAGATGCAAAATAGTTGTTCCATTTCCAAAAATAGGTCATAATAGGGATTCTGAGCAATATTGATGGAATTGTGGCCATTTCAAATTTTCGCTAAGTAAGTGAACTTTTCTCAAGCCCTCTTCATGGAAAATTTTATAGGAAAAGATAATAGCCCTACTATTGAAGAATTCATATAAGGACTAAAGTCCAAATATGGGTTATTTTGGAGGTCTTTAGTACCGATTTATTTGAAAGAAGAGGCCGACATATGGTGGAACTCACTTGGCATCAAAGACTTGTCCAAATTTTCAACTGAAGAATTAGAAAAACTCCTTATGGACAAATGGTCTTGTGCTAAAAAAAAGAATGAGACACGTAAGAGGTTATTTTCTACTGGTGTCTCCTTATTGCAAGTTCAGGGATTGATTTAGAAGGAGAAAATCATTGTGTTTATAAATCCAAGTTGTAAGCAAAATCTCATAAATGTCAACTTGGCAAAAAAATTGCAAGTGCCAACAAAACACAGGGAGCACACACAGGTTAATAATGAGTAAGTGCAAGTTTATAAAGATTTGAAGATTTCTATGGACAAGTATGTATTGCATTCTGATTTTTATGCTTTAGATATGGCTAATGAGGATGTTGTTTTGGGATACCCGTGGATGGAATCTGTTGGTACTATCAATATTAATGTGCAGAAGAAATTCCTGAAGCTTTGGTATAAAAAGAAGAAAATTACATTACAGGATATTTCCATCAATAAATAGGTAGAGTACATGGAAGCTTAAGCAGAAGATGTTCCAGGGACTGACATCTCAGATGATGAGTCAATGATGATCGATAATCAAACACAAACAGAGGCTGAAGCAGAAAAGGTTACAAGTGCTGATACATCAGATGAGGGCTTAGTGGTTGAAGTAATATTGGAAGATAAGACACCACAACAAGCACCACAACATGCACCAGATAACAGTCAGGCTCCAGTAAAGGGTGAATTAAAGAAAAAGACACCGTGGGTTAAAGCTTCAACATATCATCACCCACATCACCTCGCAAGACAACAACCAACAAGATGGTAACCAATTAGCCACAAGGACAACAACCCCCACAAGACAGATAGAGAGGAGCGAAGATCCACCTACTACACATAAACACAGAAGAGCTATCACGGTCAACTTCCATCTCAAGCGAGCGAGGCACCAGCTAGATCGAGGGTTCACCTTTCTCTTGGATGGCTAGATGCACGTGCATGGTACCAGTGGACTACTCTTTTGAGTAAATCTTATTATTTGTGTTCTTCCCATGTTTCGGAAACATGCTAAGGGGTGTGGAATGTTATATACCTAGGGGGGATAATATGGGGTACAAAGGGAGGTACCCAAGGTAATAATGTAATAATGGGATG
>APFE031744240.1:0-13139 GCA_000404065.3 Pinus taeda | reverse complement strand
ATGAGTGTAGTAGCTCTTCTTATTTGCATTATGTTTCTTGTTCCATCTAATAGGTTCCTTTCCCTTGTCGATCTTATCCTTATGAGGAAATTTGGCAGCATAGTTACCTACTCATCCATAAGAAAAGCACTTGGAGGGCAACTTACCTCTGAACCGTCTATTACCTCGTTGAAGATTTCTGACAAAATTTGATTCTTCTTCTTCGCCTGATTCATAGTACTCTCCTTTGCCTGAACCCTTGAAGGCATCTTCTCTCCTATCAGATGGACCTCCTCTCCTCATTTCATAAGCAGTTAGAATTCCATGCAGTTGTAACATTTTAAGATGTTGGACATTTTCCTTTTCTTCTATAGCAGAAACTTTAGATTCAAACCTAGGTGACAAATATCTTAGAACTTTTTCAACCACAACAGCTTCTTTTATTTCTTCACCCATATTTTTCATACAATTAACAATCTCATCTACATGGAGAAAATAGTTAGCCAGACTTTCATCATTATACATATTGAGATTTTCATACTGAATCCTGAGGGTTTGAAGTTTTGCATGTTTTACCTGATCATCACCTTCATAGCTCAAAACAATCTTTCTCTCTCTCGTTTTCTAGTTTTCTCCTGGAAGGGAGCTACAACTCCCTTTGCTATTTTAAGGACCATGTTTCATTAATTTTCAAACTGGATCCATGAACATGAAATAATCATCAAGTACATGAAAATCACCCAATCTCCTTGTACAATAAACCAATGAATTACCCACTCTTCAGAATGCTGTAAACAGAAAAGAATACAAAAAATCTAACCCAAGAACTCTGCCGTAATAGATAAAAGACAATCAACAATTTTTTCAAAATAAGACCACAACTTCACCAACAGGGGCCTGCATATGTCCGCAGCTCTTCTGAGATAGAACTACGTAGATTTTCACTGGTTGTTCTTCTGCTCTACGAACTTTTCTTCAGATCCGCACCTTCACTTCTGACTTACTGCGTAGACCCGCATTGTGCCTTCTTCAAGCCTGCGTACCTCACACTTCGCACTTGACTCTGTTGTGTATGCCCCGCACTGTTCCTTCTCTTGTACTGCGTACCCCGCACTGCGCTTTTTCTGTGCTACATACCCACGCACTTCGCCTTTGACTACGTTGTGTACCCACATACTGCGCCTTCAGATCGCATGTGGACTTCTGATTAGGGCCAGATTTTTCAGTACACCAATGTGCCACAATCAGTCAAATCCACAGATCTAATCATGCGCCCGAGAGATCACGACATGCCAATAGATTCACATTAATTTAAGTTATCTCCTTGAGTTAGATCTAGCTTTTAAATTCAATCACCCAAAATTTTAGATCTTTAAGATATTCAAATGAAAGATGCCAAAACCAAGTGATCTCCTTCCCTATTTATAGACAAGCCCTTAATCACACCATGGGACAAAACCATCAATGAAAAACACAAGGGATCGAAATCGGGGCTAAAATAGATCCTATACCACGGGCCAAAACCATAGAATCAAAAAACAGCGGGCTAAATACCACGAGCCAAACATAAGAAACCCCACGTGAGCGCGCTTCATTGCCTTGATGTATGTGCACTGGGGTCCGCACATTTTGCAAGGATAACCTGCGGGTATGACCCCACCTCCTACATGGTGAACTTACGGGTCCGCACCTTTTGAACCATTCACCTGCGAGCCTCTTAATTTCCATCATTTTGAGAGCCTGAACAGACCATTGCCACTTGAGTGAGTTTCCATCAAGTACAACACCTGTATCATAGAACCATAGCAGAATCATAATGCCAACAATCTCCCCCTTTGGACTTGGTGGCAACCTCAAGATCCTCAACTTCATTCTCCCCCTTTCACATCAAGGGAAAACGGTTATGCTCCCCCTAAGAACATGCTCCCCCTGACTATAAACCAGATCTGCAAAGAAGAATCATAATCCACCAAACACCATAAACGATCATGAAGGAGATAGAGACATATTGCAACCATGTTTAGATCAACATCCATGTTCTCCTTTTGTGCTACCATAATGCCAACAACGCATTATATGCTCCCCCTAAACGTGTACCATTCGATCTTCGACCAATCCGCAAACCAGCACATGTACGCATATACCCTGATGAACCTTGTGTACAACCAACTCTCAGAAGAGATTCAACAACAAGATGATGCATCAACAACCCCCAGCTTTTGCCTGAGGTATTCAAAGGTTTCCTTGGGCAATGGTTTGGTGAGTATATCAGCAACTTATTCCTTAGAAGGAACATACTCCAACTTGACCTTTTGTTCAAGCACTTGTTCCCAGAGAAAATGATACTTGATCCGTATGTGCTCGGTCTTTGAATGCATGACTGGGTTCTTTGAAATGTTGATTGCACTTGTATTATCACATAAGATGGAGATAGGTGGTGTACAAGTGATTTGAAAATCCTGTAAGGTCTGCATCATCCAAAGGAGTTGAGTGTAGCAAGATGCAAGCAACATATTCTGCTTCAGCTGTAGATAAGGCAATCGAACTCTGTTTCTTGCTGAACCAAGATACTAGTCTGGAACCCATAAAGAATGCACCACCACTTGTGCTTTTCTGTCATCCACGCTTCCGGCCCAATCTGCATCTGTATAAGCATGAAGTGTGAGATCTGTATCTCTAGGATACCATAAGCCATAATTTTGTGTCCCTTGAAGATATTTGAAAATTCTCTTCACTGCCTGAAGATGGGTTTCCTTTGGATTTGCCTGAAATCTTCCAACTATTCCCACTGCATGCATGATGTCTAGTCTGGTACCTGTCAAATAAAGTAGACTTCCAATCATAGATTTGTATGTTGGTTGATGCACTACTGTTGATTTGTCATTTGTATTGAGGTTGGGGTGTACATACTGGTTTTGCATCTTCCATGCCACATTTCTTCAAAATCTGCTTGAGATATTTCGTTTGAGAGAAGAAGATCCCTCCTTCATTTTGTTGGATTTTTACACCAAGAAGGTATGTCAGTTCTCCAAGCAAGGACATTTCGAATTCTTTTTGCATCACCAAGGCAAAGCTTTGACTCATAGCTTCTTCATTGCTGCCAAAGATAATGTCATCTACAGACACAACATGTATGAGCAATTTGTCATTTTCAACTTTTATATAAAGATTGCTATCTGCTGATCCTTTTGAAAAGCCTTGTTGATGAAGATATTTATCGAAACGATAGTACCAAGCCCTTGGAGCTTGTTTGAGACCATCAAGTGCCTTTTTTAGTCTGCATAAAAGATTTGGATCATTTCCAACAATGAAACCATCTCGATGCTCAATGTATACTTCTTCTTTTAAGTCTCCATTTAGAAAGGCTAACTTCACGTCCATTTGAAATACTTTGAACCTTTGAAAGCTTGAGAGAGCAAGGAACATTTAGATGGCCTTGAAGTGTGTGCACTGGGGTCCACACCTTCTCAACAGATAACCTGCGGGTATGACCGCACCTCCTGCATGGTGAACCAGCGGGTCCGTACCTTTTGAACCATTCACCTGTGAGCCTCTTAATTTCCATCATTTTGAGAGCCTGAAAAGACCATTGCCAGTTGATTGAGTTGCCATCAAGTACAACACCTGTATCATAGAGCCATACCAGAATCATAATGCCAACAAAAGGTAGGCTTATCTTAAGGAGTTACAATTCAAATTAGGGAGAGTGAGAGTTACACTTAGAGATGAGAGAATATTTGGTGAGAGTTACAATATAATTGAATGAGGGAGTTACAATTGCATTTAATGAGAATTACGTATGCCCTTTCCATACATTGTATTAGTGAGGGAGAGTTAGATTCCCTTCATTATAGAGTTACTATTTTATTCCAATAGAGGGGTTCAATTTTCCAAGTAAGAAATCCTCAATTTAATTTGCTTATTATGTTAGAGAATTATTTTTTATTAATTCATTAGAGGTGAACATTTTAGTCAACAACATCCATGGTTACCTATGATTTTAAGAAAAATATTTTCTTGAGGGAAGAGAAATATTATGTATAAAAATTAAATATACATTAATTAAGAGTACTTAGGAAGAAGGGGATAAAATTATCATGACTGCTCATGTAAAAGGAGCCAAGACTATTCTTAAGTCAACTTCTTCATTGTAACATCATCATTTAGTTCCTTTCATATTATATGTGTGTGTGTGTGCTTTCATTTATTTCTAGAACATGTAGAGAAGATACAATCCAAAGGAGAGAGAAGTTGGTTAAACAATATCGCAACATGAGGTAGGATTGTTCCGTACACACTACAAGTGGGTTTGGAAAAAAGAGTCACCACCGTGATAAAAAACATAACCATTTGCATTAGATAACCATTAATTCCCTATTATCATTTATTTTCTATATGAACATAGTAAATTTTGTAGCTTGGTCAATTTATAATTGTATTTAAGAAACCCATTCCACCAACGTGTTATCCATACCATGATTCCTTCTTACATATAGTTCATAGTGAGATGGTTTTGGTAATATATCTAAGAATATAGACCCATTTGTGAATGTAATAATGTGTTGCATAATTTATTAGAACTCTCATTGAGATTTTGTGGCACAATTCAAAAATTCCGAAAACGGATGGAGAAAATCCCCAATCAAACCTACCTAAATATGAAATTGATGTTACTATCAAAGGGGGGAAACTAGTTCATGAGTGATGTCTAATTCTCTTTGAATCACCAACCAACAAAATATCACCAACACCCTTGTACCTTATGTCACTCTAACACTCTCACAGCTTACACTATCATCTATTGTTTGTTTTGTTGACTTGAAATAGAAACTATTATTTTTTAGCAGTATAAATGAAATCTTGGAATATTTTTATAATAAAGCTATTGGTTTTTCTAGTCCCCATAGGAAATAGTCAAATATGTTAGAATAATTGAGTTATTAATGGAAGAAAAAGGAGACGGTTAGAAATTTCGTTCCACATTTTGTAATACACCCTCAAATTTAACAATATTCATTGTAGAAATTTCAACATGGTTATGCTTCAAAGCATTAGAAAAACAAACAAACTAAAATGCTAACATTATGTAATATACCCTTATATTTAACAATATTCATTGTAGAGATTTCAACATGGATATGCTTCAAAGCAATAACAAATCAAACAAACTAAAATGCTATATTTCAAGCAACAATATAAGGAAGGGCAAAAAAATTTCATTTCACTGCCTTATTTTCTTGAATTCAACTTTTGCTACAAATTACTATTGATTTTTGTCTTCTCAAAAATAACTCTAATTGTGAAATTGACCATGGTTATTTTTAAAAGCACGAAAAAGATTACTAATCTTTTCACATGGAATATAATTGAGTCTGTAATATATTGACCCACTTTGACTAAATAATAAAATATTTATTGACAAATGAGCATAGCTTTAGGAATTTGCAATCAATAATATGACAGCATTCATAACTATATGTTAATATAAAGTGGAAGAAACTTTCAATGGGTTGTCTAATTTTGTACTTTTTACAACTACATTGATAAAGCATAGTCACTCATTCTTTTAACATATAGCATAGTGATTAGATAAGAGGCCTTCACCACAATCTCTTTGTGTAAATACCCAATAGAAATTACTAGAAATGCACATTGGAAATGGGAGTTGGAGATGTCTCATCTAGTAGAAAAGTTATAAATTCTTCTAGTAAATCTTGGTGATCATAAAATAGTATTTCCACCTATCTCATTTGGTAGTAAAAGTGCAAATTCTTCTAATAAATCTCTCATCTAGTAGAAAAAGTATAAATTATTCTAGTAAATCTTGATGATCATAAAATAGTGTTTCAGCCTATCTAGTTTCGTGGAAAAAGCTTAAATTCTTTTAATAAATCTTGATGATCATAAAATAGTGTTTTCACCTCCATACAGACAAATAGAATTAAATTCCTTATAGAATAACATAGCTTAAAAGAATTAGAAGAAATTAACATTTATGTTCTCATATTTGCAAAACACTAGAAAGTACCTCTTTATATACTTCATCTATTGATTTGTTCCCAGATTTACACATGTTTAGTATATTTAAAAGTTCAAGCATACTTGTTCATCTCTTTGTAACTTTATCTGAAAACAATAAACCAAAACAAGAATGTCAAAACAAGAATACTATAACAAATACTCCTATACGAGTTCAACATTTAAAAAACACATCTAGTTACAATAAATTGGGTTGTAAGTATAAAATAGCTTTCAAATATCAAAGAACTAGTACATCATCATCTGCATTATCTCGATTTTATTAACATAATTGCTCATCTACATTACCTTGTCTTATTAACATAACTAGTTACTCCGCGAAAGTCAACTTGCCCTGAAGGAAATATAGTTTCATAACCTTTAGGTAGAAAGATATTAAAACACAAAATAAGGGAATTGTGGCCTTTAAATAAATTTTTTACTCAAGTTACAACATCAACCTTATCAAGTCTGTAGAGTTGCGAGAAAAATTGTCATCAATATTAAGATATGTAGTTAATGGAGACCAAAGAAAATAACACGTATTGATGGATAATGCCAATCTTTATATAAAAGAAGTACAGACCTTGCGGATTTGAAATCTTTCATGACCTCAATGAAGTAATCATATTTCTCTTTATTATCCTTGAAAGTCTCTTTTACTTCCTTGAGATATGCGACAGTACCAGGCACTCCCGAGTTGTATTATATTATTCAGAAGAAACAAAAATGTGAGAACATAAGCAGGTTACCCATCATCCCTTTTGTATAAAGATGTAAAAAAATGCACTTAGAAAGACTAATTAAGAATGAAAGTAACTGGCTAGAAAGACAAACTGCATCATATTTTAGATATCTGAAGAGATAGACAAACCACACCTATATTGACAAAATACTGGAAATTTGTCCATTTGAAACCACGAACTCCAAAAGTTTTAAGAAGTCCATATGAACAAGAATATATCATAAGGAATGGTTGTTAGGAAAGAAAGAAAAAGAATTTTTTTATGAACAATAATATACCATATCGAATGGTTATTAGGAAAGAAAGAAATTCAACCTACAACTCTCCTCTTGGTTCCACTTGCAAAAAATTTTAATCAATGAGGTGAAAACTATCATGGACATACATTTTCAATAAAGACACATGTAAAACTATATTCACTTTCATATGGCTTTGTAGCACAAGGAGGTAGGCCACCAAGGCAACTCCATTTTATATCTCTAATTTTGGACAAAATCTTGGCACCAACTTAGCACAAGTTCCTAATCTAAATGCACTTTTTTTTTGTTTTACTTGCATGTATACATGTTCTCCCACTTTTTATTCTTTATACATTATCTTCTTATTTCCATATCCTTTCTAGCTATCCTAGGGATGTTCGACAATTGATCTTGTCTTAAACTTTGGTGGCACTTGGAATGTTGGCATTTGATGTCACCCATACTAGCATTGAGATGAGATGCAACAAATATGAACACTTAAGCCATAATATGAGGACTATGACCGAAAATGCACAAGGAGGACCCCATGGGATTTTTAAGCCTACTTTGAAGAGCCAGAAAGTTTGTTAATTGTGTGCAAATTGAATGTGCTAGGAAGTACGGGAAAAGACACATCAGCCAAACATCTCATCCTCTCACCATCTCTTAATTGCCAATTATAACATCGTAGACCGCAACTGACATATAATCCCTCTAAGAGGAGCTTGAAATAATTTCTTTATCGAGTTTAAAGCAATGTCAAGATAAAATTGTTGGGCTTGCGAGCTCTGACCTTAGTGCAAATCCTTTTTCATTTTTCGTAGAAATGATATCAATGGTGGAGATGCATTAAGAGAGTAACTTGGCCCATGAAGGGGTTAAAATTTAGGGGCTTGGCACCTAAAGGCCTAGCAAGTGCTGACAACATCTCAACCCATTACGTTAAAACATCTAAGGCGAGATAAAGGGCAAAATCGACATAATTGATAGTGGTGGTAATGGAATGCCTTTAGGATTTAGATAAATGACTTGACATATGGGAATTAAGAATGGAAGTAAATACAACTACTCAGAGCACTCATTCAAGGTAGTGAAGGACCAAGACGCACACGAGCAATTTAATGTAGCCCATTGTGAAACACTGTTGGTCACCCCTGACCTTCATTGAAGGCTATCATGAGTTAAATGAAAATGAGTGTTTGTGGTATTATTCTCCTATTCTCCTATGCCCCTTGAAGATAAAAAAGGAAGAACCATGTTGTGAGTACATGTAGATATTGATGGAGGAGCTATTTGACTCAATATCTTGAATCTGACTTAATTCTCTACATATAAAACAATCCACAACCCTTTCTTTGCATTAATGCTTCTCCCATGTCTGAGTATAGTATGGAAAGCCATGCATTGCTGGTGCTATAGAGGAACAACAATGTACTGAGTAATTAAAGAAAGTGAAAGTAGAATTTGTGTGATTTTAATTGTTCAGCATTTCGAGTGTGTAAGAGAGATAGGGTGAAGAATATGGTGGTGAGTAGAGGTACTTGAGCAACAAGGATCAGGCTTCAACGAGCTGAATGAAAGGACTTGGTACTGCATTATAATATTGATGTTTTGGTCTATTGTATTATCCTTTATTTTCAATTTTAAAATTGTATGAAAGGAATAACAATGGCTAGAGAAGCTAGTTTCCTGCATTCATAAGAGGTTGGTGCCTCTTGGAAAGTTGTATCTTTCTATTTGAAGGGTATTGGGACCTCGTGTGAATGGGTGCTCACAAACAATTCTTGCAATTAAGTGGGTGCTTAAATTATATCATAATACAAAAAATATTAGTGGCTTTCTCACACTCATTTTTACATAAAAATACCTCTGTCATTTTGTGTGTATGTTGTTCAGTTCATGTATTTGAATGTCTTATATTGCAATTCATGTTTATTGTAGTATAAATTCTCTCTCAAATAACTAACAATAGTGAAAATAATTGAAGGTTTGCAATTAATGTTTTATGAATGCAACTATTAATGATCCACCCCTCCTCTGAGTAATTCCTTATTACAATAATTGTTATTAGAGAAAAGTTCCTTCACGAACATTCTAACCACTCAAAGTAGACTCATGAAGAATATGTCTAGGCAAGAGAGTCAAGGTACCTACTCAAGCAAGATACCACTCTTTCATGGTACAAACTATGCCTTATTGAAAGTTGAGTTGGAAGCTTATCTTATGTCCCTAAGAGTAGATGTTTATAGTTCTATTCTAGTAGATTATGATGTCCCTATTGTCCCTCGCACTAACATTGATGGTAAAAACCTATATGGAAATCTGGATAAAACCAAGACTTTCATTCTCTTTGTGCTAGTGAGTCTTAAGTCATAAAAATTATGTACTGGAAGTCTGCTAATGAAGTATGGGTCAATCTCAATCAAAGTCATGAAGGAGATGATAGAGTTAGAAATGAAAAACATCAAACCTTAAAAATGAGTTTTGAAATATTAAAAATACATAGAGAAGAAAGTGTGGAAGAATAGTTTCTCAGAATTGATGAAGTAACCAATATGATTAGAGGAGTGTGTGAAGTTTTGAAAAAATATATCGTTGTTCAAAAGGTCTTGAGATCTCTACCCATGAGATTTAATTCGAAAGTGTATGACACTAAAAACATGTCTCATTTATAGAATATCAAATGGATGAGTTGTTTGGTACCCTCATGACCTATTAAACCATCATCTTCTAAGTATTCCTCTGTGTATGCATCATCGGTGAATGGATCCATGTGCATAAGAGTCCCTAAAGTTGTAATATTTGATGTTTGTGGCCTTGAAAACATGTTGTCCAACTTGTTTGTGTTACCCTTCCTATACTTAATCACCAAATTAAATTGCTACAAAACCTCTTCCACTTGTAGTGCCTTGTCTGTTGTAGCTTATTATGGGCCTAAAGTTACTGTAACGACTCGTGACGTGTGTGGATTATTATCACCTTTCCTATTAGATAGTTCTTCCACTTCTTCACACCTTGCACCATGGCATATAGCTCCTTCTCATAGGTAGGGTTGTTAAGAACTCCTCGATGAAATAATTCAGAATGGTAGAAAATAGGCCTTCCTACTTGCATCAAGAAAACTCCCATAACATAACTAGTCAAATATGTATCGAGTTGAAAGGGCCATTGCAAGTTTGGTAATGCCAGAAATAGTGCTTCACTTATCTTCTTCTTTAACTCATCAAAACCCTTCTAGTACCCTTTTCCCTGCTAGAAACTCTTTCCACTTATTTTTATGGCATGGAGTGGTGTTGATAGTGTTGAAAACAATGCTATGAATCTCCCCAAGTATTGTGGCGCTCCAATGAAACTCATAACCTTAGTAAAATTTGTAGTCACCAACCATTCCATGATGACCTCTATATTTGAAGGATCTATCTTCAATTATCCTCCACCAATCACAAATCCCAAATACATCAAGGACTCTTGTGCAAACTCACACTTCTTGAGATTTTCTAGCAGCTCGTGCTTCTTCAATGTTTCGAGCACCTGCATCAACTGTGAATTATTCTCCTCCCATGTAGGACTATATACCATTATATCATCCAAATAGACATTAACAAATGAATCTATAAAATGGCATAATACATCATTCATTAATGTCGTAAATTTAGTTATTGCAATATAGAGGATGAATGGCATAACTAACAACTCATAGAAACCTTGCCTCTTTTTGAAGCTGGTCTTCCATGTATCTTCTTCTTTGACTAGAATCTGGTGATATCAAGACTTTGAGTCTAGCTTAGTGAAATAATTTGTTTGTTGCAATTGATGTAGCAGATCACCTATCTAGGGCATGGGGTATCTCTTATTGAGCATCATTTTATTCAATGCCCTATAATCTATACACATGTGTGAGGTCCCATTCTTCTTTGGCACAATGATGATGGGTCACCCACACACCTTGTTCCAACAATTGTTACATCAATTTCTTCACCTCACTTCTTTCTATAGCATACTTCATGTACAACCCAATATTTGGCAATGGGGAGTCAAAAAATAGTGAGATCTCATGCTCCACTTCTCTTTGAGGATGTATCCCCTTAGGCTCTAAGAACACATCCTTGTATTCCTATAACAACTCCCCAAATTGTTGTTTTCTTTTTCTTAGTACACCCCTCTAAGGATGCCTTACCTCTTATTGACTCATCTATAGAGTAATTTTCTCTTAAAGGCAATAAAACATACTTTTTGCTCGATCTAATCAATTTATTGGCTTGGTAGCCACTTACGAGTGAAGCTTTCTTCTTTTATTTATGCACGTTGATGATGAACGATATTTCATCCTTGATGAGATGGTACTAGTTAACTCTCGTCAAGAATATGGCATCACACATGTACATGTGTGGACTGTAAAACACAACTCCACATACATCAAGGGGAACCACATATAGATCTACCTCATCAATAAAATAAACACTGATAACAAATGTAAGTTTACACTAATTTTTTACCTTAAGCTTTGCATCCTTATGTACCCATCCCAATGGATATGGGTTCAGATGATCACTCCATCCCTAACATCTTGTCTAGCACTACTGCAATGATATTTTCTTGCAATCCTGAGTCAAACAGAGCATCAATCTTCATATTGTTTACCTGTATCTTTACATGGAAGAGTTTGGTCATTTCTTTCTCTTCGTGTTGTTAAAGGATACCTAGATTCACCTCCTTCTGAACTAATGTATAAGTGATCTTCTCATCGATGTCTAAGATTTTTGCAACTTGGTTGTGTGAATTAATGGTCATGATATTCTTCTTCTTATTATCTTTCTTTGTGTTCTTTGAGTTTAGCTCTCAATGTAACTTCCAAAACCTCTGCTCTGTATTGCCATCAACGTTGTAGTGGTTACTAGGATTTTTGCACTCGGGTGTTATGGCTACCATATTTTTATCCTTTCCCAGTTTTTTTTCTTCTTCCCATCCTTATAAGCATCTTGTTTTTCTTTTTTCTTTGATCCACTAGATTGCGCTCCTTTCAGACCTATTTTCTCGAGGTTTTGTGGCTATACATAAGTATCATCCACCATTTTGGGCTTGAACAACATCACTTGCTCATTGACATTATGGTGCATACTCGTCAAATACTTGAGGAGTACAACTTGGTCCTTTAGAGAGATACACAACATTAGAGTCATCTTTCGGAATTCTGAGTACTCCTAAATGCTTTGGCATATATTTTTCCTCAAATGTGATTGGTGCCAAAGGATGGGAAAGTGTACTCCAAGAGATGAAATTCCTTTGCAACCTGAAATAATTTTTGAGCCATTTGGCAAGTGGGGCACGGACTTTGTTGGAACTTATTGACGTTCAATCCAAGAAAAATAAGATTATCATTATGTCCATTAATTATCTGGGTAAGTGCACTAAAACTAAGGAAATTAAGGAAGCAACAGAGGAGAGGGTGGTTGAGTTCTTAAGGGAGAATGTATTTCACAAATTTGGGTATCCTAGAGAACTCATTAGCGATCAAGGAATTTTACCTCCAACATGATTGAAGACCTGTTAAGCAAGCGTAAGGTCAAGCATAGAACCTACAGTCCCTATCACCCAAAAGCTAATGAGAAAACTAAGGTCACCAAAAAAGTGCTGGAGGGCATAGTGACCAAAGTGGTTAGCAACAACATGGAATATTGGGTATATAAAGTAGTTAAAGCCACCTCGGCCTGTAATACCACCTAGAAGACCAGCACTAGATTCACACCCTAGGATTTGGTCTATAGGAAAAAGGCTCTATTGTCCATTGGATTTGAGTATAGCACATTGAGGATGGCAGCCCAACTAGATCTAGATCTCAGCAATGCAGGAAAGAGAGATTACTCGAGTTGAATGGCTTCGATGAGATCAAAACGTAGGCCCTCCTATACATAAAGGTAACTCAAATTTAGAGGAATATCTAGCATGATAGGAACATCAAAGATCATTAATTTGAAGAAGGTGATTAGGCCTTATTATTTGATTCTAGATATAAATACTTTAAGGGAAATTTAAGGAAAATATGGTTAGTGCCTTATGGCATAGAGAGATGTCATGACAATGGTTCAGTGCAAATCAATACCATAGATGTAGAGACCATCCCTTTACTTCTTAATCGGCACATAACAAATAATTACAAG